>PVIU01026130.1:0-22468 GCA_004026605.1 Ondatra zibethicus | reverse complement strand
GGGCCTTGGACTTCCAACAGGGCAGGGCACCATGCCCTCTTTCAAGGAAGAAGGGGGAGGGAGGAGGGGTGGGGAGGTAGTGGGAGGGGACCGGGAGAAGGGGAAGAAAGGTAAAAATTTTATTTCTTCAATTATGTTTTTGAATGGAAAAAATAAAACAAAACAAAGTATGGAAAAAAAATAAAAAAAAGAAAATCTATCAATGTAATAAACATATAAATAAAAAAGAAAAAATGTTAATTACGTAAAAAAAAAAGAAACATATGATTGGTTTATCTTGGAGTTAGCCTGGTATTCTTCAACCCGTGTTATTTCAACAAGCAAGAGAAATGTGAGTCATTGAAAATAAAGGGTCTTCAGTATAATTGACAGTTGATTTTCAGAAGAAACTGGATGGCAGTAGTAGGCTAATATAGTCAACAGTGAAAATCCAACAATTATCACACAAGCATTCTATATACAACAAAATTATTATTCAATATTACAGTAATGAAAATATCACATTATACCTCATAAAGATATCATAAAAATTAAGTCAATTAATTTAAATATTTTAAGAGAAAGAAAAATGAAGAAGTTACCAGTAGGAATCCTTTGGGATGGAATGAAAGGACACCAGATGGTGACTCAAATCCATACAACAAAGAAAGAAAAGCAGGAAAATAATTATGTGGAGGAATATTTAAAATGTACAAATGTAGTTTATAGTTATTTTTAAAATATGAATTAAAGTACAACTTCACAAATCACTAATTGTAACTCAAGAACAATAGACTCAAAATATATAAATATATAATTCATGATATTAATGACAATAAAAGGAGAAACAGCTATATAGAAGCAAATTTTTCATGATATTGAAAGAAGTCAGTAATGTGAGCTATTTTGTATAAATTAAGATTCTAATTGTAATCCATAGATCACCTATTGGGAAATTACTAAACGTGTATACATCAAAATTGAAAACAATGGAGCCAGACAGTGGTAGCGCGCACCTTTAATCTCAGCACTGAGAGGCAGAGGTAGATGGAGCTCTGTGAGTTCCAGGTCAGTCTGGTCTACATAGCAAGTTCTAGGACAGTCAGGACTACAAAGGGAGACCTTGTCTCAAAAAAATAAAAATAACACAGTGGGCCAGGTGGTGGTTGGCACATGCCTTTCCAGCACCCCTCAGGAGGCAGGGGCAGGCGGATCTATGTGAGTTTGAGGCCAGCCTGGTCTACAGAGCTAGTTCTAGGACAGCCAGAGCAACACAGAGAGACTCTGTCTGAAAACAAACAAACAAACAAACGAAAAATGGAATTACAGCTATCTAAGCAAAAGAAAGAATTTGGATTCCCACTTCACAAGCTATGTAAAGTTAAGTTAGAATGCATCAGACTTATAGGTAAGATCTAAAACTATAGTCTGTTAGAAGAAAAATTATCTCTAGGTCTTTATGATATTATATTAGGTAGTGGATTTATATAAATATTTGTGGCCTTGTATTAGCAAAACATTTCTTGCAAAAGCAAACTGACATGAGGAAAAGCTAGGTCAATTAGATTTAATCCAAATTTACTTTTGGGGGGCTTCAAAGGCCACCATTAAGAAACTGAAAGTAGACCACGCCTCTACACGTCTTTAGTCCGAGCCCTTGGGAGGCCAAGGCAGATGATATCTGTGAGTTCAAGGCTAGTCGGATCTATGCAAATAGCTCCTAGCCAGCCAAAGCTACATAGTGAAGCCCTGTCTCAAATAAATACACAAAAAGAAAATAAGAGCTAAATTCATGTAATAGGAGAAAATCTTAAAAATTTTATATCTGGCAAGGTATATGTATTCAAAATGTAGAAATGAAAATAATAAAACTCAACCAAATATGATCCAAATATCTGAATAGATGCTTTTCTTTCATGTATATTTTATTAACTCTTTAAGAATTTCTTACTGTGTGTTTTGATCATATTCACCCCTCGCTCCTTCCCCCAACTCCTCCCAGATCCACCTCCCCACTTCTCTATCCCCCTTCCTAACTTTGTGTCTTTTCTTTTTGAAATAACCTACCAAGTCCAGCTTGTACTGCCTGTACACTTATGGTGTGGGGTCCCCCACTGGAGCGTGGTAGATTTACCAGGAGCTACATCCTTAAAACAAACTGACTCTCCCTCTCTCTGAAGTCATCAACTGGCAGTAGCTTTTCAGTGTCTCAATATGGAAAAGCAAAGCTGCTCAAACTGGAAACAGAGCTTCAGGCCCTTCATAGCCACCAGCCACTTCTGACCCCGTAGGGGACACAACAACCCAGCAACACAGCTGGGTGGAATTTGCCTAAACTATCCACAGCCCACAGAACGGAGTCAAGAAAACACACACAAGCAATGCTGCGAGTTCACAAGAGAATAATGGACCAGTCAAAATCCACACAGCCCACACCAGGACCGGAGATGAAATAGATGTTTCTTTTTTGTCATGAATTTTTTTCTTTTTTTAAATTGATTTTTATTGAGCTCTACATTTTCTCTGTTCCCCTCCCTGCCTCTCCCCTCCCCTTCAACCCTCTCCCATGGTCCCCATGCTCCCAATTGACTCAGGAGATCTTGAATAGAAGTTTTTCTAAAGGATATACCAACCTTGTGAAAATATGGCTGACGCTGTCTATCATTAGAGAAGTACATATCAAAATAACAATGCCATGTTGCTTTACATCCAATAGAATGGATGTACCATAAAATAAAAGTCAAAGAATGAGAAGCTTGGGTGTGGACAAAGAGAAATTGAGAACCTCATCCATTCCTGGTAAGGATAAAAATAGTGCAGCCACTGTGTGAAACAGTTTGGCAATTCGCTTAAAATTAAATGAGATTTCCTTTGTGACCCAGCAAGCCAAGAAAACTAAAAGCATGTGTTTGTACAAAAGCTTTCACATGGCCAGGAATGGTGGCTCCCGCCTTTAATCCTAGCACTTGGGCGGCAGAGGAGGGCAGAGGATCTCTGAGTTTGAGGCCAGCTTAGTCTACAGAATAAGTCCCAGGACAGCCAGAGCTACATAGTGAGACCCTGTCTCAAAAGAAATGCAAACAAACAAACACATAAATAAACTTGTACGTGAAGTTAATAGTGGTATTATTTCATAGCTAAAAAGTAGAAACAACTCAAATTCCTACCAACTGAAAAATCAGATAAGCAACAGTGATCTACAAAATGGCCTATGACTCAGCCACAAATGAGAATGAAGCAGTAATATAAGCTACAACACAGGTGAACTTTTAATATGTCATACTATATGAAAGAAAGGCACATTTCTATAAAATGGCCAAAGGAATAGAAAGTTGCCTAGTGGTTCTCAGGGTGTGAGAGGAGGGCTGGAAGTGACTCCTAATAGGTAAAGAGCAGAAATAGTCTGGGTTTAGTGGTGATGGTCATACAGAACGGCAAATGCACTAATAACTAGATTGTATTTGATTCTCACAATATAATTTTGTATGTGTGCGTACAAAGCTTAAGGAGACTCCACAGTCTCCCTATGCTCTTTCTAAATTTACCTTTAGAGATATGATCACCTTCAGAATATATGTACTAAAGCTGTAGTAATAAGGGCCATTGTGTCAAAATGTTGGCTATGACATTGCTGTGTGGAAAAGAGGATTCCATGTGGCCTATAATTGCTGATTTGGACCACAGATAAGCTGACACAGTTATCTCTTGTCGTGGGAACTGAGGTCAAGTAGATGAGTTGAGAAGTCACTGGACATTTGTGTCAAAGAAGTGTAAGGCCGATTAGCTTTGGGTTCTGCTAAAGAAGAAAATCCATCTTGAATTTCTTCTTTTCCTTTTTTTTTTTTTGTTTTTCGAGACAGGGTCTCTCTGTAGCTTTGGAGCCTGTCCAGGAACTAGCTCTTGTAGCCCAGGCTGGCCTTGACCTCACAGAGATCCGTCTGCCTCTGCCTCCCGAGTGCTAGGATTAAAGGCGTGCACCACCACCGCCCAACTCCATCTTGAATTTCTTAAAACCACAAGACAGCCATGAAATTCTCTCGATCTGTGGCCATAACTGTGTGGGAGCATAAAACGGTCCACCATGCGCTGGTTATCTTTTGCCAGCTTGGCACAGATTAGGTTACCTGGGAAGATGGAACCCCAGTGGAAAATTTACCATCACTAGGTTGGCCTGTAGGCATGTCTGTGGGACATTTTCTTGATTAATGACTGCTATGGAAGGGCCCAGCCCACTGTGGGTACCACCACCCCTAAGCAGGTAGTCCTAACATATGTAAGAAAGCAAACTGAGCATGCCATAGGGAACAAGCCAGCAATGGGTGTTCACCACAGTTCCTGCCTCCGCTCCTGTTTGAGTTCCTACCCTGACTTAACTCAGTGATGGACTGTGAATGGGATGTGGAAGCCAAATACACCCTTTCCTTCCCGAGCTGCTTTTGGCCATGGCGTTTATCACAGCAACAGAAAGCAAATTAGTCCACATCACCAGTTCTGGAAACTTTTTACAAGTTGGACCCTAGGGAGTGTGCTTTGACTTTTGGTATACGTGAGAAAATATTGTGATTGTTTTTATAATATGCTGAGGCTCAGTCTAAAAGAGATCAAGAAGAACCAAAATTGGACAAGAGAAATCTCCCTAAGCTTTTCCCCAAACCACTGCCATGGGTTCCTGCCTGCTGGCCTAGTCAATCAGCATCTCATGAGCATTGCATCGTTTTGCTAGTATTTGTTGGAATTTGGACACTGAAGGAAGACATTCCCTCTGGGAAACTGGCTGTGCTCTTTTCAGTAGTACTGCACAGCTGCACTGAGAGCCCAGCCAACTTCTATGTAAAGGTCAGTTCATTTTGTGAGCAGAAAACAAGCTAAGGCAGAGGCTTACAAAGGGGTGGGGACAATTGATAGATAAAAACCTATCTGCTCTGGGGTGAAGGAGGTCCAGGCACAGTGGATGCTGTAAACAGAGTAGGTTTGCATCTGAGATACTTACATAAAACTCAAGAACAAAATCTCTAGTTTCTGTGTCTCAAGCTCACCTCCGAACCCAAAGATTTGGTTTGAATCCCATGGTCCCATGTATGTATGCCAAGAACTGGCCACTTCCTTCTACTGCTAGTTTCAGCCTTGATTTTTAGGTTTCAAACCAGTGATATTTGCATCGACAATGTACTTCACAGTTCAAGCATTGAGTCTGCTGTTTATCCACCTTAAGGAATCCATAGCTCTCTGAAACTCTGTCTCTAAAGGTACGCATAACAAAACTAAAGCCAGGAAACAGAACTGCAAATGACACCAATACGAATTATCAGTTCCAGAAAGGAAACAATCGAACTTTAGTTTCCCTTTTTCCCTGAAGCCAAGCTACAACTACGTCGTGGATCAACCACCCTTGGTGGCATCCTCCAAATTCTACCACAAAACAATACTTAGGTATATTGGCAGTAGTCCCCTCTGTAGGGGAATGTGGTACAGCAGTGGTATTGGGATATCCTGACTTAACAGGAAGCCAGGATATACTTAGAGCTGCAATAGGACAGCTGTGAAGGGGTAGAGCCGCAATGGGACAGCTCAGCCCTGGATGAATGTGTCCTAACTATCAAGAAGCCAAGCAACCTAGAGCTGCAATAGGACAGCTCTGGCGGCTGGACCAGCAATGGGACAGCTCAGCCCTGAACGAAGGGTGTCCTGACTATCGGGAAGCCAGGCTACCTGAAGCTGGGGTGCGGTAGGGATGGTCTCCCCACAGGATATAGGGATCCTGCTCTTCTGGAGAGCCACTACAGCTGAGCTCTGCTCTGTTCCCTTATGGAAGCATCCTAGCAGAACTATCTGCTTCTTCTCCAGCCCAAGATGTTTCTTCTGCTAACACCCTGCTAGGGGAAGCTCCCTGCAGAAATGTAGCAATCTCCACCCGCTCCAGCAAAAAGTTGTTACTTTTCCTCCACTGGCCTTGCTCAGCCCCCCTTAAGGAGCCTTCTCGGTGCCAGCTAATGAAGGTCATCACCCAAGACTCTTTTGAGAAAGAGATTGATTTGGGAAGGAGGAGTCCAGGATAGCAGCTGACCTGCTACTTAAGGACAGCTCTCAACTGAAGGGGTGGAGAGGCTTATACAGGGCTTCTAAGGAGCAGATTCTTCCCAGGGAGAAAGGGGATTGGCTAATTTTTCCTTGCTCAGGGATTGGTCAGTTTAGATGGTCAGGGGTCAGAGATGGCTCTGACTTCATGGCCAAACTGTGTTTCTTTCACTGGCCCTTCTTAGCTTTTTTTTTATCTCTAATCTTAGGACCAGGGCATATTTCTTTCATTGGCTCTGATTCTAGGGATAAAGTGTGTTTCTTTGACACGAGTTTCAGAGCCAGGGCACATGTCTTTAGTCCTGGGTTCAGGGATAAAGATGTTTTGCTCCCTGGCCCAGGTCTCAAATCCAGGGTGTGTTTCTTTCTCTGACTCTGGGTTCAGAGTCAGGGTGCTCAGTGATTGGTCGGTTTCCTGCTCCAGTTGTCCTTTTACACCCTTACCAGAAGAAATAGAGTCCAGCATGACTGTATACTTTAAGTCAATAAAAGTTTGAGGATAAAATTCAGTAATGCAGCATCCACAACTACTACATTCATTAAACTTGTAGGGAAGAGACACACAGGAAAGAATATACAACTACAACTAATTGACTCATCATTCATGTGCTTTTTTAATTCATATTTTAAAACTGATATTCAAAGTAATGTTTTTCATTATGTCATTTTTGGTCCTTACCTTGTTCTTGTTCATCCATCTCCCTTCTTCTCCTCATAAAAGAAAAATTAAGAAAGAAATTAGGAGGAAGAACTTACAAAATCACCCAAGCAGTTCACATCAGTGTGAAGGGAATCATGCAATTGTAGAAATGTGTCATGAATAGTACCTGATATGACATTTAGGCCCTATCAGTTAGAAATGAAAGCCTACAATAGACCAGGAAGTTTTGAGGTGATTTGGTAATTGTCAGTGCTCTCTAATTGATCAACAAGGTTAAATTGCTTTCAGTGGCTAGTCAGGGAGAACTAGTGTCTTAGTTAGGGTTTCTATTGCTATAAAGAGACATTGTGGCTATGGAAACTCTTAGAAATGAAAACATTTCATTGGAGTTTAGTTTAGTCCATTATCATCTTTGTGGGACATGGCAGTGTGCAGGCAGACATGGTGCTGGAGAAGGAGCTGAGAGTCCTACATATTTCAGGCAACAGAAAGTGTTCTGAGTGTCACACTGAGTAAAACTTGAGCATATGAGACCTTCAATCCTGCCCCACAGTGATACACAATTCCTCCAACAAGGCCATACCCACTCTAACAAAGCCACACCTCCTAATAGTGCCACTCCCTATGAGTTGATGGGGGCCAATTACATTCAAACTACCACAACTGATTGATCTATCATGAGCCTCCCTATATGTTTTGTTGTAAAGTATAATGTCTCAATATAGAAAGCTCCATTGTTCCTATGTAACTCCATGCTTGCTCCCAGACCTGAAAGTCAACAGTATTTCTTGTAATAGCTACCATAGTCATGTAACTTCTGTAAATTTGCTGCCATATACAGTAGATAGTGTGGTATAATGAGATTCTCAGTGTGGGAAGCTTTTGAATGCAGCAAGAAGAGTAACTAAACATCTCAGACTATCAGACTTCAGTCATAAGACTCGAGCACACTTATATTTGAGTAGTCTAGAAAAAAGTAAGGTTATACATAAGCTAATTTTAAATATTAAAGGTCCTGGTGAATGAATGGCAATATGCCTGCTATTTAATGTATGGAAGAAACAGCTGGGGTAAGAAAATATAGCAGAATCACTTTGTTCCAACAACTGTGACCTTGAGCTTAACTTTCAGTTTTCCCATCTGTAAAATGAATTTAGTTTTCTTTTCTTAAAAATTGGTTTTATTGAGCTATATATTTTTCTCCGCTCTCCTCCCTTTCTCTTCCCTTCCCTCCTACCTTCTCTCATGGTCCCCATGCTCCCATTACTCAGGAGCTCTGGTCTTTTTCTAATTCCCATGTAGATTAGATCCATGTATGTCTCTCTTAAGATCCTCTTTGTTGTCTAGGTTCTCTGGGATTGTGAATTGTAGGCTGCTTTTTTTGCTTTATGTCTAAAAGATATTTATGAGTGAGTACATATGATATTTGTCTTTCTGGGTCTGGATTACCTCACTCAATATGATGTTTTCTAGCTCCATCCATTTGCCTGCAAATTTCAAGATGTCATTATTTTTTCTGCTGTGTAGTACTCCATTGTGTAAATGTACTTCATTTTTCTTATCCATTCTTCCGTCGAGGGGCATTTAGGTTGTTTTCAAGTTCTGGCTATGACAAACAATGCTGCTATGAACATAGTTGAGCACATGCCCTTGTGTGACGATAGATCATCCTTTGGGTATATACCCGAAAGTGGTATTGTTGGGTCTTGATGTAGGCTGTTCCTAATTTTCTGAGAAATCGCTACACTGATATCCCAAGGGACTGTACCAGCTTGCACTCCCACCAGCAATGCAGGAGTGTTCCCTTTACCCCACAACCTCTCCAGCATAATTTGTCATCAGTGTTTTTGATCTTGGCCATTCTTACAGGTATAAAATGGAATCTCAGAATTGTTTTGATTTGCATGTTTCTGATAGCTAAGGATGTTGAGCATTTCTTTAAGTGTCCTTCAGCCATTTTAGATTACTCTGTTGAGAGTTCTCTGTTTAGGTCAGAACCCCATTTTTTAATTGGATTATTTGTTCTTTTGATGACCAATTTCTTGAGTTCTTTGTATATTTTGGAGATCAGACTGATGTCTGATGTGGGGTTAGTGAAGATATTTTCCCATTCTGTAGGCTGTCATTTTATCTTGTTGACCATGTCCTTTGCTTTATAGAAGCTTTTCAGTTTCAGGAATTCCCATTTATTGATTGTTTCTCTCAGTGTCTGTGCTGCTGGGGTTCTATTTAGGAAGTGGCCTCCTGTGCCGATGCATTCAATTATACTTTCCACTTTGTCCTCTATGAGGTTCAGTGTGGTTGGTTTTATATTAAGGTCTTTGATCCATTTGAACTTGAGTTTTGTGCATGGAGATAGATATGGATCTATTTTCATTGTTCTACATGTTGATATCCAATTATGCTACGATAATTTGTTGAATATCCTATCTTTTATCCATTATATTTTTTGTTTCTTTGTCAAAAATCAGGTGTTCACCGGTATGTGGATTGATATCCGGGTCTTCAATTTGTTTGTTTGGCCCTCCTGTCTGTCTTTATGCCAATACCAGGCTGTTTTCAGTACGGTAGCTCTGTAGTAGAGTTTGAAGTCAGGGATTGTGATGCCTCCAGAAGTTCATTTATTGTACAGGATTGTTTTGGCTATCCTGGATTTTTTGTTTTTCCATATGAAGTTGAGTATTGTTCTTTTGAGGTCTGTGAAAAAATTTACTGGGATTTTGATGGGCTTTGCATTGAATCTGTAGATTGATTTTGGTAAGACTGCCATTTTTACTGTGTTAATTCTACCTACTCAAGAGCATGGGAGGTCTTTCTATTTTCTGGTGTCTTCTTCAATTTCTTCCTTCAAAGATTTAAAGTTCTTGTCATACAAGTCTTCCATTTGTTTGGTTAGAGTTACTCCAAGATATTTTATGTTATTCATTGCTATTGTGAAGGGTGATGTTTCTGATATCTTTCTCTGCACATTTATCATCTGTGTAACGGAGGGCTTCTGATTTTTTTGAGTTAATTTTGTATCCTGCTACATTACTGAAGGTGTTTATAAGTTGAAGCAGTTCCTTGGTAGAATTTTGGGGGTCAGTTATGTAAACTATCATATCATCAGCAAATAGTGAGAGTTTTATTTCTTCTTTTCCGATTTGTATCCCCTTGATCTCCTTTTGTTGTCTTATTGCTCTAGCTAGAACCTCAAGTAATATATTAAATTGATATGCAGAGAGAGGACAACCTTGTCTTGTTCCTGGTTTCAGTGGGATTGCTTTGAGTTTCTCTCCATTTAGTTTGATGTTGGCTGTTAGCTTGTTGTATGTTGCCTTTATTAAGTTTATGTATGTTCCTTGTATCCCTGCTCTCGTCAAGACCTTTATCATGAAGGTATGTTGTATTTTGTCGAAGGGTTTTTCACCATCTAATGAGATGATCATGTGGGTTTTTTTCAGTTTGTTTATATGGTGGGTTACATTGACAGATTTTCCTATGTTGAACCATCCTTGCATCTCTGGGATGAAGCCTACTTGATCATGATGGATGATTTTTCTGATGTGATCTTGGATTCGGTTTGCCAGTATTTTATTGAGTATTTTTGCATCAATGTTTGCTGTAAGGAAACTGTTTTTCTTATAAAAATATATATATGTTTTTCGAGTCAGGTTTTCTCTGTGGCTTTGGAGCCTGTCCTAGAACTAGCTCTGTAGACCAGGCTGGTCTCGAACTCACAGAGATCCACCTGCCTCTGCCTCCCAAGTGCTGGGATTAAAGGCATGTGCCACCACCGCCAGGTCAGAAACTATATTTTTAAAACAGTGCTTGGCCAATGACTCTAGCATATTCCTAGAAAGCTCTAACATATTAAATTAACCAATTTCTATTATTTTATATTTTACCACAAGGCTCATAGCCTGCTGGCACGGTTCCAGCTGGCAGCTCGTGTCTTTCCCCTCTGGTGGCTACGTGGCATCTCCTGACTCCACCTTCATACTCCCAGCATTCAGTTTAGTTTTCTTCACCTAGCTCTATTCTGCTAAGCCACTGGCTGAAACAGTTTCTTTATTCATTAACCAATAAAAGCAACACATATACAGGACTTCCCACACCAAATATTCATGAGGGAGATTGGTCTGTATTTCTCTTTCTTAGTAATGTCTTTGTGTGATTTGGATATCAGGGTAATTGCAGCCCCATAAAAAGAGTTTTCTAATGTTCCTTCTGTTTCTTTTGTGTGGAACAATTTGAGGAGTATTGGTATTAGTTCTTATTTGAAAATCTTTTAGAATTCTGCACTGAAACCATCGGGCTCTGGGATTTTTTTTGGTTGGGAGACTTTTGGTGACTTTCTATTTCTTTAGCAGTTATAGGCCTATTTAATTTGATTATCTGGTCTTGATTTAATTTTTGGTATGTGATATTTATCCACAAAATTATCTATTTCCTTTAAGTTTTCCAATTTTGTGGCGTACAGCTTTTGAAATATGACCTAATGATTCTCTGGATTTCCTCCACGTCTGTTGTTATGTTCCCCTTTTCATTTCTGATTTTGTTAATTTGGATAGTCTCTCTCTGTCTTTTGGTTAGTTTGTATAAAGGTTTGTCTATTGTTGATTTTCTTGAAGAACCAACTCTTTTTCTCATTGATTCTTTGTATTGTTTTCTTTGTTTCTATTTTGTTGATGTCAGCTCTCAATTTGATTATTTCCTGCCATCTAGTTTTCCTGGGTGAGTTTGCTTCCTTTTGTTCTAGAGTTTTCAGGTGTTCTGTTAACTCATTAGTGTGGAGTCTTTCCAGCTTCTTTATGTAGACATTTAGTGCTATGAACTTTCCTCTTAACACTGCTTTCATTGTGTCCCATAAATTTGGGTATGTTGTGTGGCAATTTTCATTGAATTTTATGAAGTATTTGATTTCTTTCTTTATTTCTTCCTTGACTCTTTTATAATTTCAAGTGAGCATTATTTAATTTCCATGAGTTTGTGGGCCTCCTGAAATTAGAGCTGCTGTTGAATTCTAATTTTAAGCTACGGTGATCCTCTAAGATACATGGGTTATTCCAATTTTTTTATCTGTGGAGGTTTGCTTTGTTACCTAGTATGTGATTAATTTTTGAGAATGTTCCATGATGTGCTGAGAAGAAGGTATATTCTTTTATGTTTGGATAGAATGTTCTATAGATGTCTGTTCTTTTGATTCATAACATCTTTTAGTTCCCTTACTTCTCTGTTAATTTTCTGTCTGATAGACCTGTCCAGTGGTGAGAGTGGAGTGTTGAAGTTTTCAACTATTGGTTTGTGGGGTTTGATGTGTGATTTAAGCTTTAGAAGTGTTTATTTTACATATGAGGGTGCCCTTGTAAATGGGGTATAGATGTTCAGTATTGAGGTTTCCTCTTGATGTATTTTTTCTGTGACTAATATGAAATGTCCTTCTTTGACTCTTTTGATTGATTTTAGTTTGAAGTCTATTTGCTAGATATAGGATAGTTATACCAGCTTGTTTCTTAGGTCTATTTGATTGGAAAATTTTTCCCTAACCCTTTACTCTGAGGTGATGTCTGTCTTTGAGGTTGAGGTGTGTTTCTTGTATGCAGCAGAAGGATGGAGTCTGGTTTTGTATCCAATCTGTTAACCTGTGTCTTTTTATAGGTGAGTTGAGTCCATTTATATTAAGGGATATTAATGACCAGTGATTGCTAGTTCCTGTTATTTTAGTTTTCACTGTGGGTCATGTTCTTGTGTGTGTGTTTTTCCCTTCTTTGGAATTTGCTGCTGTAAGATCATCTATTGTCTGTGTTTTTGTTGATGTGGCTAACTTCTTTGGGTTGGAGTTTTCCTTCTAGTACTTTGTGTAGGGCTGGGTTTTGTAGCTAGGCATTAGGTAAATCTGGTTCTATCATGGAATATCTTGTTTTGTCCATCTATGGTGATTGAAAGTTTTACTGGGTATAGTAGTCTTGGCTGGCATCCGTGGACTCTTAATGTCTACATAATGCTTGACTATGACCTTCTGGCTTTCATTGTTTCCATTGATAAGTCAGGTGTAATTCTGATAGCTCTGCCTTTATGTGATGCTTGGCATTTTTCCTTTGCTTCTCTTAATATTCTTTCTTTATTCTGTATGTTTAGTGTTTTGATTATTATATGGAGAGAGGACTTTTTGATGCAGCCTATTTGGTGTTCTATAATCTTCTTGTATCTTCATATGCATATTTTTCTTTAGGTTGGGAAAGTTTTCTTCTATGATTTTGTTAAAAATATTTTCTGTGCTTTTGAGTTGGAGTTCTTCTCCTTCTTCTTTCTAGGCTATTATTCTTAGTTTTGGTCTTTTCATGGTGTCCCTTAATTCTTGGATATTTTGTGTTAAGCTTTTGTTAGATTTAATGTTTTCTTTGATGAGTCTATTTCCTCTATTGTATCTTCAGTGCTTGAGATTCTCTCTATCTCTTGTATTCTTCTGTTTATGCTTACATTTGTTGTTTCTGATCATTTTCTCATAATTTCTGTTTTTATAATTCTCTTTGTTTGTGATTTTTTAATTGCCTCTAGTTTTGTTTTCAAGTCTTGAATCATTTCTTTCATCTGTTTGATTGCTTTTTCTTGGTTTTCTTTAAGGGATTTGTTAATTTCTTCCAATTTTGCTTGTCTTTTCCTCCATTTCTTTTAGGGAATTTTTCATTTCCTCTTCAAGGGCCTCAAACATTCTCCTAAAGTTATTTTTTAGGTAATTTTCTTCTGCATAATGTATATTTGGATTTTCAAGTCTTGCTGTTGTAGGGCCACTAGCTTTTGTTGGTGTTGTGTTGCTCTTTGTGGTGTTTAGTGTGTTGTTACCTTGTCTACCCATCTTTCTTTTCCTCTGCTTGGTTTAGTTGGGGCTGTGTCTCTGGTGATCAACTTCCAGGTGCCAGTGGATCCAAGGTTCAGATGGTTACTCTTTATTATGCAGTCAGTGCCTCAGTTCCAGTCACCTTGGTTGCCACTTGGTGTTTCCAGAGGTTGCTCACCGCTCCTGGGGGCCACTCTTCAATCCCAGGGGTCCTTTGGTCCTGCTCCCATGGAGGTTGCTTATTTGCAGCTGCTCCTGCTAAGGTTGCTGTCTTGGGCCTGCTCCAGCAGAGCTCTCTGGCTCGGGCCTGCTCCCTCAGTAGTGGCCCCTTTGTACCTGCTCCTGTGGAGGTTGTTGCCTTGGACCTGCTCTGATAGAGGTCACTCACTCAGGCCTGCTCTGGAGGCGGTTGCTGGCTCAGGCTTGTTCCCACAGATGTCCCTGGCTTGGGCCTGCTCCCACAGAGGTTCCTGGTGTAGGAGGTTCCTTCTGTATTTGGGTTGCTTTTATTGGTTAATAAAAAATCTGCCTTGGCCTTCTGATAGGACAGGACTTAGATAGACAGGATAAAGAGAAGAGAATACTGGGAAGGAAACAGAGCCAGAGAGAGCTGCCCGCCATGAAGCCTGCCAGGTCAGAGATGCTGAATCTTTCCCGGTAAGCCATGACTAGTGGCGACACACAGATTATTAGAAATGGATTAAACAAATATGTGAGAGTTAGCCAATAAGAGGCTAGAGCTAATGGGCCAGGCAGTATTTCAATGAATACAGTTTCCGTGTAATTATTTCGGGTACACACCGGGAGCCGGGACAGAACAAGGGGCCCAGTGCCGGGAACACAGCCCGAGCCCCCCATTGCAACAGGTTCCTGGTTTGGGCCCAGTACCACAGAGGTCTCTAGCTCAGGCCTGCTCCCTTGGAGGTTGTTCCCTTTGTGGTCGTTCCCTTGTACCTGCTCCTGTGGAGGTCATTGCCTTGGGCCTGCTCCTGCTGAGGCCACTGGCTCAGGCCTGCTCTGGCAGAGGTTACTGGCTCAAGTCTGTCCCTGTGGAGGTTTCTGCCTCGCTGCCTCAGCCCTGCTCCAGCAGAAGTTGCTGGCTCCGTATTTAGTTTTCCGATGTGGGCTTCCCCTTTGTATGCTATGAATATGTTTTATTACCATTGGTTATTTAAAAAGCTGTTTTGGCCAATGGCAAGACAGAATATAGGTAGGTGGGAAAACTAGCCTGAATGCTCGGAGAAAGAAGTCGAAGTCAGGGAGATACTGTGTAGCTGCTGAAGGAGAAAGATGCTGGAACCTTACTGTCAGGCCACAACCTCCTGGTGATACACAGACTAATAGAAATGGCCAATTTAAGACATAAGAGCTAGCTAGAAATATGCCTGAGCCATTGGCCAAGTAGTGTTGTAATTAATATAGTTTCTGTGTGATTATTCAGGTCTGGGTGGCCAGAAAATGAAAGAACAATCTCCTTTTATAGTTTTTTTTTCCTTTGAAATAGCCAATGTATCTTCTGCTACCTTTGCCTTAACTTTGATCTCACTATCTGTTGAATTATTCATGTTCTTCACTAAAAGCACCCGTGGCTTTTCCACAGTGCCATCTTCAGCATTAGGCAAAGTCCTTACCACGTTGTAAAGATTACATAAATATTTAGCTTTAATTCATTGACCTATAAAACACTGCACAATCAGGAAAAAGAAAGACATTTGGGGTGCTGGAGAGATGGTTTTATGAGTAAGAACACATCCTGCTCTCTTAGGAAACCTAGTTTTGGGTCCCAGTAACCACATTGCATGGCTTACAAGCTACTGTAACTCCAGCTCCAGGAGTTCCATGCCATCTTTGGGCTTCCATAGGCACCTGCTCTCACATGTATAAACACCCACACAAGCACACATAATTAAAAATATTTAAAATCTACTAAAAAGGAACATGGTCAGAGGAGTTTGGAGAAAGGGGTGAATAATATAAAGATACATTGTATTAAATTCTCAAACAACTAATAAAAAGAAGGATATTAGGTAAAAGTGATGCAAATCTAATATATATATATATTGACTAACCAATAACCCTGAAGTAAAGGAATGAGAAGGAAATTTATCCTAGCACATTCAATGAAGGCAAGAGGGTGAGTGGATAAAGTGAATGAAGCATGGAACATATCAGGGTCAGAAAATACAGTAAGTGAAAATAGTTGAAGTTGAAATGAGACCAGTAAGTACACTTGTAAAACTGAAATGTATTTTAGTTCATTCAGTATATCATTATAAAAAGAAATATGATATTTAAATTAAAGGTTATTTTAATTGTATAACACATGAAGTACAAAAATGACATGATAGATGCTATGAGGGATGGATAAACAGCTCGGTTCATAAAGTGTTTGCAATACAGTCATGAGGTTCTGAGTTCAGTCCCAAGAACCAGTATTTTTAAAAGCTGGGCATTTTAGTGTACTATGTAAACTCAGCAGAGCCATGACCTTGTGTGTGCTGTAAATTTTCTCTTTACATTCCATATAATGTTTTGGGGATTCATTCATTGCAATACATTTAGATCTAGTCTACTCATTTTAACTCTGGTATGGCTGGATATTAAAAATTATTGGTAATTGATAGCTGTTGAAAAAGGGAGAGTTGGTTCCACAGATTCTTATTTGTAGTTGTGTTCTTTCCCCCATATTTTTTACTATTAAAATATGCTTCAAACATTAAAATAAAATATGTTTCAGTGAACATCCTTAAGAGGAGTCTCCATGGAGATTATATATGCTAGAGATTTGTCTCTAGGGCACATACTTACAGGTGTAATTACTAAGCCACAGGGAGTGCTTACCCCTACAAGTATAATTGTGAGTCTTAGGGAGTGCTTATCATGTGTTTCCAAATGGCTCTCCAAAGTGATTGAACCAATTTGCTCTTTCACTACAAGTGTGTGATTTTCTACTTCTCAACATTGTTTCAACACTTGATGTAATCAGGCATTGATTTAAACACACATATATATTTAAATATATATATATATATGATTGTAAAATGAGCTATCATTCTGATACTCATTTACCTGATTACTAGTGAAGTTGAGTATTTTTCATTGATTATTGTCCAACTGGTTTTCTTCCTCTGCTACATCCTTGACTCACTTTTCTATCACAATGGCTGATTTGTTGTCATTATTTATATAATCTGTGTATAAATATATATTTATATAATCTGATCTATGATTTTATAAATCTTTAGTCTCTTTATACATATTGTCTTTAATATTTATAGTTTATTTTGAATCATTCATGTGAATAGTGATTTACCAATCAGTATTCAGTTTCAATGAGCATTGAATCATAAGCATTTAAAAGCAATAAATGAGAAAGCAGTCTGAATGTGAGTTATAAGAAATTAAAGGTTCAGGGTACTAGTAAAATGTGTGTGTGTTGCTGAATATTAATCCCAGCACCTCACACATGCTAAGCACATGCTGTCATCACTAATCTACACTCTCATACCCAAGGAACAGTCGTTTTTAAGTTATTTATTTATGCATATGAGTGCTCTATTTACATGTATGCCTCTATGATAGAAGAGGGCAGCAGATCTCATTACAGATGGTTGTGAACCACCATGTGGTTGCTGGGAATTGAACTCAGGACCTCTGGAAGAGCAGTCAGTTCTCTTAACTGCTAAGTCATCTCTCCAACCTCCCATGGAACATTCTTATCTTCCCATCCTTGAGTCTTAGGACACAGAATAAATTCAAAGTAACCTGGAATGGTCTGCAATGGCACAAAATAGGGTCTTTCAAAATAAACCTACATATATGCAGTGAATGGATTTTTGAGAAAGATGACGAGAATATACAACATGTGTTTCTGGGACAAACTGGCTATTCACATGTAGAAGGAAAGTAGATCTATATCTTACACAAAAATCAATCAAAATGAGCTAAAAACTTAAAGTTATGGCCTGAAAGTATGAAACAAGTAGACAAAAAATGAGTGAGAATTTGGGATGGGGGGAGGGTCTCCAAAAGCACAGGAAACAAAACCGGAAACAATGATGCCGGGTTACATTAAACTGAAAAACTTCTAAGAACAAAGGAAAGAAAAAGTTGGGAGCAAGGGGGTGGGGGAAGGGGAGAGGAGGAAGGAGAAGGGAGAAGGGAAGGACAGGGGAGGGCTTGGGGGAGTGGGAGGGGAAAGATGGAGGAAGGGCAGATATTGGAGCAGGGAAGAAGATATCTACATTAAGGAAGCCATTTTAGGGTTGGCAAGAGACTTGGCCCTAGAGGGGATCTCAGGTGTCCACGGGGATGTCCCCAGCTAGGTTCTTGAGCAGTAGAGGAAAGGGTGCCTGAATTGGCCTTGTCCCATAGTCACACTGATGAATACTTTGAATATCACCATAGAAATTTCGTCCAATGGATGGAGATAGGGACACAGGCCCATATCCACATCAGAGAAATGGACTGAGCTCCCAAGGTTCAGTTGAAGAGCAGAAGGAGTGAGAAGATGATCAAGGAAATCAGGAGCACGAGGGGTTGGTCCACCCACTGAGACAGTGTGCCTGATCTAATGGGAGCTCTCCAAATCCATCTGGACTGGGACTGAACGAGTATGTGATCAAACCAGACTCTCTGAATGTGGCTGCCAATGGGGACGGACTGAGAAGCCATGGATAATGGCACTGGGACCTGTCTGTTCTGCATGTATTGGCTTTTTGGGACCCTAGTTTGCTTGGATGCACACCTTCCTAGGCCGGGATGGAGGGGGGAGGGCCTTGAACTTCCCACAGGGCAGGGTACCCTGCCCTCTCTTAAGGATGGAAGGGGAGGGAGAAGGGTTAGTGGGGGAGCGGGAGGGGAATGGGAGAAGGGGAGGAAGTGTCAATTTTTGAATAGAAAAATAAGAATTGAGGGGGGAAAAAGGGTGGAAAAAACAAAAGTGAAAATACACGCAGAAAGGTAAAATATTTTCAAGCTCTACTTCTGGTAATAGACTAATACCCAGAGCATATAGGGAAGTTAAAACACAAAACAATCAACAACAAAATAATAAGAGATTAACAGTACCTACTGTACTACCAAGGCTCCAGGAGAACAAGGCCCACAGAATCAACCTAGCAGGGCTCATAGTGGATCACAGAGACTGAAGTGGTGATCACAGAGCCTGCAATGGGTCTGCAGTAGGTCCTTTGCATATACCTTATGGTTGTGTAGCTTGGTGTTCATATGGGACTCCTAACAGTGGGAGTATGGAGTGTCGATAACTGTTTTTAAAATTTTTTTTATTGAACTATACATTTTTCTCTGTTCCCCTCCCTTCTTCCCCTTCCCCCTTCTACCCTCTCCTGTGGCCCCCATGCTCCCAATTTACTCAGGAGAGCTTGTCTTTTTCTCTTTCCTATGTATATCCATGTATGTTTCTCTTAGGGTCATCTTTGTTGTTTAGGTTCTCTGGGGTTGTGGACTGTAGGCTGGCTCTTTTGCCTGCTCTTGGAACCCTTTTCTTCCCACTGGATTGCCTTAATATGTGGATTTGTGTCTAGTCTTATCCAATCTTGTTATGCTATGTTTGACAGATATTCCTCGAGACCTGATTATTTCTGAATGAAAATGGAAGTGGAATGGATCTAGGGGTGTGGCTGGGAGGAGTTAATGGAGGAGAGACTGTGGCTGGGATGTATTTTTTGAGAGAAGAATAAATTCAAAAGAGAAAAATACCAATAATTTTAGAATGAGCAATAGACCTACGCAGACATTTTTCAGAAGAAGACACACAAGTTGTTGAAAGGAATATGAAACAAACAAGAAAAAGCTCAATGTTGCTAATCATCAGAAAATGCAAATGAAAGACACCATACAATACTCCCTCAGCCCAGTAAGGAGAGCAATTAGCAAAACAACAGCACATATGAGAATGCCGGACAAAGAGGAAGCCTGACAAATTGTTGGTAGGAATGTAAAATAGTAAGTATGTAAAAGTAACACTTTACTGTCCAGTCCAGTAATTCCATTTCTGGGTATGTACCTAAAAAAGTAAGATCAAATCTTCAGTGACATTTTCGCTCTCATATTCATTACTGCATTATTCCCAACAGCTAAAATTGTGAAAACAGTGCACATTTTCACAGATGAATGATCAGACTTTTTAAAAATGTGGTATGTTACAGTATAGTAATTCAACAATTATATAATATAATATAAATTATATAATAATTCAACAATTAAAAATGAGAAAATCTGCCATAGACTACGGTATGGATGAACCTTGATGGCATTATATTAAGTGAAATTACCTAGTTACAAAAAGGTACTAGTGTATTATTCTCAAATAAGGTACTTATACTAGTCAAAATCACAGCAACAATAAGTAGATGCCAGGGGCTAGGCTGATGGGAGTGAGGTGGAGGATGGAAATATATTGTTTAATGGGTATAGAATTATTGCCTTACCAGATGACAAGACTTACCAAGACAGATGGTTGCTAATGCTGACCAACATTTCGTATGTTTTTAACACATTGAACTATATACAAAAATGCTAGAAATGCCAAATTATATCAGATATGTGTCAGTACAAGAAACGGTATACATATTCATACGCCTTCTATTCCTAGATAGGGTCAGGTTTTATATTCCTTCTCTTGAATATAGGCTTAGTTATTCATTCATTTCAAACAGCTTACCCTGAAATAGATTTTTGCTCTTCATTTAAGCTGATAGGCAAAGAGACTTCTTTATTCGGTGATATTTTGAAAAATGAACTTATCTGGCAGTAGAACTTCACACATCACTGGTCTTTAACACTTCTTTAATATGACATATATAAATAGATCCATGACTTTTATTAGAACTTTTAAACTTAAAAATTAAGTGGAATAAAAGTTTACAGACGGATATAGTTCTACTACACTTGTATTAGCCTGCCAGGGCTGCCATAACAAATATATCATAGATTGGGTATGAACTGAAATTGATTTCTCACAATTATGGAAGCTAGAAATCTAAGCTCATGGTGTTCTTATGATTCGTTTCTGGTGAGGGCCTTCTTCCCAGCTTACTTATGGTCACCTTCTTTGACTGCTCATGTGGCTTTTCCTCTGGGGAGATATGAAGAAAAAAGGACAGGGTATCACATTCCTTTTGTAATTAAGGATACAAACCCTGTGTTGCTAAGGCTCCAATCTTATCTAACCTTTATCATCAACATAATTATAGGTCCCATTTCCAAACTCAGTAGTCACATTATGGCCGAGGGCTTTAAATAAGTTTGAGGAAGATAAAGTTTAGTCCACAGCAGCAACCTAGAATTTCCTGAAATGTAATGGGGGAAAAGTTTGCTCTCGTTTCTTCAGTCTGCCTCCTTTCCTCATAAGCAATCAAGTCGAGAAAAGCGCCAAGGTTTTCGAGAGTGTGCATGGCTGTACAGGCTCTCTGGTCTCCCAGCTCTCAGGGGCTTTCCGAGAAAAACAAATTGAAATGTTTTCTTCTTTCTGATCTCATAGATTTCTTTTAAAAGCTTCCTCTCATTTCCCAGAGAACTTCTTACACAGGAGTAATTTTTTAAATCAGAAATCATAATATTTAAGCAAAAGACCAATAAGGGAAAAAAAAACTGCAAAAATACCATTGACTTGGTTTTGAATTGGCCTTCTACTACTGGGCATGGAGCCTGACCTTAAGTGTGGTTTGTGTTCCCAGTGAGACTCTGTTGGAGAAAACTAATTGGCCCTTTGCAAGTGGATGACAATTGGAGACAGCTTCTGGCTTTGGGATGGGAGGTTATGTTCACTTCTCTATCTCAATCCTGGGACCCCTTCTGGTTTGGATCTGTGCAGGCCCTGTGCATGTTGCCACGGTCTCTGCGAATTTACATATATGTGAGTCCTGTTGTGTCTAGAAGGCACTGTCTCCTTTGTATCTTCCATGCCCACTGGCTCTTAAAATCTTTCTGTCTCTTCTGCATGGTTCACTGAGCTCTGGTGGGAGGGATTTGATGGAGACATCCCCTTTATGACTGAAAGTTCCAAGGCCTATCACTTTCCACACATTGTCGAGCTGTGGGTCTCTGTATTTGTTCCCATTTACAACAGGAAGAGGCTTCTGTGATGATGGCTGAGCAAGACGCTGGGCTAAGGGTACAGCAGAACATCATCAGGAACCATTTTCTTATTATATTCTTTTTTATTTTATTTTTTCATTAAAAACTTGACACTCCCTCCCCTTCTCCCATTCCCCTCCCGCTCCCCCACTAACCCTTCTCCTTCCCCCTCCATCCTTAAGAGAGGGCAGGGTACCCTGCCCTGTGGGAAGTCCAAGGGCCTCCTCCCTCCATCCCGGCCTAGGAAGGTGGGCATCCAAGTAAACTAGGGTCCCAAAAAGCTAATACATGCAGAACAGACAGGTCCCAGTGCCATTATCCATGGCTTCTCAGTCCGTCCCCATTGGCAGCCACATTCAGAGAGTCCGGTTTGATCACATACTCGTTCAGTCCCGGTCCAGATGGATTTGGAGAGCTCCCATTAGATCAGGCACACTGTCTCAGTGGGTGGACCAACCCCTCGTGCTCCTGATTTCCTTGATCATCTTCTCACTCCTTCTGCTCTTCAACTGAACCTTGGGAGCTCAGTCCATTTCTCTGATGTGGATATGGGCCTCTGTCCCTATCTCCATCCATTGGACGAAATTTTTATGGTGATAATCAAGATATTCATCAGTGTGACTATGGGACAAGGCCAGTTAAGGCACCCTTTCCTCTGCTGCCCAAGGACCTAGCTGGGGACATCCCTATGGACACATGGAATCCTCTCTAGAGCCAAGTCTCTTGACAACCCTAAAATGGCTCCCTTAGTGTAGATATCTTCTTCCCTGCTCCAGTATCTGCACTTCCCCAATTTTCACCCTCCCACTCCCCCAAGCACTCCCCAGTCCTTC
>PVIU01026129.1:0-22554 GCA_004026605.1 Ondatra zibethicus | reverse complement strand
GCCCGGCTATTTGTCCATTTAAAACTTGGCTAATTACGTTTTTTTCCTGTGAAGATCACAGACACTGGTAGGTCTCAAAATTATTATGCTCCATCCTTAGCTGCATGGGAAAATGATTATTAAATCTCAATTAGTTAAATGATTTTGTTGCAGTGGTTATTTTTTAAATTTCTTATATATTCTGTATTCAAATAGTTTTGTCAGAGAAAGTTTTGACAAATACTTTTCTCCACTCCATAAGCGATCTGTTCTTCTATTGCATACATCATTTGGTATGCAAGGGTTTTTAATATGATAAATCCTGGTTCTGGAAATCAGGACAATGTTAATAATAACTTCAATGATATAATACCTCATCTTAGAATAGTTATTATTTTTGATAAAAGAAAAAGTAAATTGTGGCAGAAATGTACAAATAAATGAATTATTAGATATTATTAGTAAGAGTGCAAATTAATGAATTTGTATATATGAAAATAAATCAGTATAGCAAAGTGATATTTTACATACTGATACTTACTGTGGCCCTACTCAGAAGAGCCAATATATTATAACAGACTAGACATTTATCAAGAAATGAATGGTTAAAGAAAATGTGCTACATATGCTTATTATTCCCCAATAAAGAAGAATGAAATATGTCAGCCATAAAATGGGTAGAATCAGAGTACTTTATCAAGTGAAATAAATCGTATATTCAGAGACAAATAGTAGTGCTGCCTTCATTTATGTAAGATAAGATTTGACTTCATGCAAATTTACTAGGTTGGGGAAGGGTGTAAATGAGGAGGAATAATAATGGAAATTGGTTTATGAGTGCCTGTTGCATGTACAGAATGTGCACTGAACTTGATTTAAAATGTACAATCCATATAATTTAAAGAAAAGTAAGAGAAATATTATTAATATTATTTTAAGTGCCAATCTCATCTTATGTTTCTGTACATTTAAACTTGATAATGGCAGTAAATATTTCAAAGTCAACTCAATAAAAATTAAAAAATGAAAACCATAAATATCTTTCAATATGTATACAATAACACCCTAGTTCATGTAGTAAAGTGATGAATAGAGGCAGAATGAGGTAAATAAAGATGCATACAAATATAGTTCTTCCCTAAACTATTTAATGATATAGGAATGAATATTGTCTTGATGTGTCACTGTGGAGGCAAAAAATTAAGCTAAATTATTATTGTTGTTGGTTTATTATTATACTATTACTTTATCTGTATTGTTGGTTTATTATTATCCTATTACTTTATCTGTACAGCAAATCATTCATAGTCATAGTTCCTAAGAATTAATTTGTTATCCTTCATCTGAGCATTTTTATTGGTGTCTCTAAAAATAAAAGGAAGGCTTGTATCATCTGGAGGTTTGATTGGGATAGGCATTTGACATGTCAGGAAGTACATCCTAGAAGCCACGAAGTCCTGAGCCGCACCAGAAGATAAAAGACATCCCCAGGGTTTGTGATGCTCAGATTATCAATGTGTTCTTACTTTCAGGAAGCATCGTATGCCCACAGATCCAGCAAGAAGCAACAAAGATCAAAATGACCAGATCATAGATACTTGAGTGTTTTCTGTAGTTGCATCCTACAGGAAAAGCAAAACATTAAATTGAGAAAATAGTTTCCATCTTCAGAACAGGGAAGCAGTATATACATACAGGTCAAGGAGGAAATGATGAAATGGTTGTTAGCTTTCACTTTTGCAGCAAGTTTGCCCTGGGTTTTTGCTGTTGTTTTTCTCTTCAACACCATAAACATGTCTCAGAACTACAGTGAGATATTTCAGTGACAGAATTTTTTCTTCTGGTATGAAGAGATCCAACACCATTGCAAACTCTCCTAGATTTTATTGTTGGATAGAAGAAATTAACAATACGCTTCACATTACATAAATATATAAAAATATTTTATGTTGCTGTGAACATGGCAAATATTTAGTACACTACATCATAAAAGGAAATACTTTTATCTTTATTTTATCTGCAGTAACAAAGTACTATACCAAATGAATGTTCATGCTCCTTCTTACATATGGATTTGAATGGAGTAGATATTCACAGTTCTATTTTGCAAATGAGACTCAAGATTAAATGGTGAGTTTTTTGCTTGTTTGTTTGGTTTGGTTTCTGTGTATGGGGGTTTACCTTCCGCATGAAATTAAAAATTAAATAGACAAAAAAACTAAGATCCCCATCTGAGGTCTTGTCATATTCAGCATGCTGACTCAGTAAAGAATATATTGTAAAATTCTGTAGAAGAATTGTAGGTTCGGACAGGGAGAGAGGAAAGAAGACACAGTAAGAAATGGGAACATTCTAGTGAGAAGTCTTTAATGCAAGTTTCTCCAACAAACGCATTTCATCAACCTCATTTGCCAGAGTGATTCTGTCTTACAGAGTCCACACTGTGGGAAACACTAAAAAACAAAACAGAACTGTGGACAGTGGAGAAAGAGAGAACAATACCAGGGAGGTCATGAAACAGGCTGCCGGTGGGGCCCAGCATGGCAAGTGATGGTGCATGGGAAACGCTGACAAGTGATGACAATGACATACAGGATAGACAGGAGGGGTGAGATCTTCCCTCCCTCAGAGCTCACACCCCTGCTGCTGAGGAGACTTGGGGTTTGTATAGAGCTGGAGGAGTCTGTGAAAGAATCAAGAGAACAGCCATGTGTGGCTTATATGGCACAGTCTGGGTTTAAACAGAGCATCATACCCATAGAAAAAATGAATTAATTAAAAATTTCTGTAACAGCAAAATATATAAAGTAAAAAATGAAATCCACTAGTGCATATGAACGTGTGTACATTGTGTGTATTTTTCTTCTTAGTCATGTTTATATTTTGATCTTTAAAACTGAGAAAAATACTAGAAACAACCACAACTTTAAATTCATTTCTCTAAACAGTATATAAGAGTTTGAAAATGAAGTTAATATTCCCAACAGTTTGAAAAAATTATAAATAGATATATAATAAGAGTGTTAAACACCATCTATTATGTTATTATTATTTTTCTTTACAACTGACTTAAAATGTTGCCAGTTAGAAACCAATCTAGCTAAAATATTGTTTATTAGACTTGAAAATCTCATCATCAAAGTCTATCTTAAAAATATTGGACAAAATGAGCAGCTTTTTAAATCTGTGTTTTTAATCAATTGTCTGATATTGTAAGTGATCTTACACCATTCTTGACATCTAGGTGTACATTTTATTCTAGTAGAACAAATTGCATTTTATTAAAAGGAAATCAAATTGTAAAGCCATTCATTGCCTGTGATTCTTATCTATCCATTCATCTAAATCCACCCCAGCCTATTATGAGTAATACTTTCTAGCTATTTTATGATCCATGTTTTTGCTGCAAAATGCACAAAAGTAATTAGACTAATGTGAAACAATTGTAGAAATAGACTTCTCAATAACTCAGTTTCCAAAAAAAGTTTTGCTCTACTTTAAGGAGGCAAAAACAAAAATGCTCATGCAGCAGAAATATCATTCTGCATGTTACATTAAGCCCTGCAAGCCGACCAAGCTCAAATTAATTGTACTGACTAAACTTTCCTTCATGGAGAAAATGAAAGATATGCTGTTGTCAACACTTGAGCACAACCTCATGACACTTAAATGCAGAGAAGGGTGTGACATCCTGCCCCGGCTGCCTCTCGCTAATTAATCACTCTGGTATTTAGGACCATTCAAGCAGACAAATTAATGGGGAATAATTAGTGTATCTTTGTTCCGGCTCAGCTTTGCACAGCAGACACTCTTGGGGAGAGTGGAGCTTGTGGAGTGCAGCCATTAGCATGCACAGAGTTTCACTTCTGTTCTGCAAGTTCTTCTGAGATTAAGAGAAAGGCCAAATTAGCAGACGTGTGACTGGGGTTAGGACACCCTTCTGCAAAGAAAGCTCTCTGCGCTTCAGCCTTCAGATGTGCATTGATCATCCAAACATTGAATTTCATGAAACCCAATTAGACTTTAGGGAGAACACAATTTCAGATTAAAAAAAAATCCTCTAAGAAATATGGTGGGAAAATTTATTTTAATTTACACTACTTACATTTTATTTATTTATATAGTACAGAGCTGAATGCTACTATAAGAAATTTCCCATTTATTATACTGTTGGCTTTTGTGAGTTCTATTGAAAATGGATTTTATCAACAAATAGCACTTATACATTTTGTAATTAAATAGTGTAGTCCATTTAAACTCTCTCCATTTACTAAGAACTCTCTGTAGATAGTCCCTACGGCCATAAAACTTAATTTCTTTTTTTTTCTGATAGGAATCATAGAGTAGAGAATTCAGACAGCCTCCATCCACAGCATGTGTGAGCAGCACAGTATTGATTCGACTCTGCCCCGGTCTACGCTGCTGACTGATTTCAGCCATTCGGAGTAAGAGACTGAACAGTTTTGTCTTAAAACTAAAACATAAGTGTTGGTGACAAATATCATTTGGCCAACTGCTAAAAAAGTGACAAAAAGATAACATCGAGTGAATAACAATAGGTCAAATTTTTCTTGAACTAAACACACCACTTTTATTGGTTTTATAAATTGCATTTATCACTCGACAAAGACATCCCATTGTTTTTTACAAACTAAACTTGAAACTATAGATTTCATACTACTAATATTTTTTTTGAAATTTTAACAGTGTGCTATTACACAATTAATCTAAGCAAACAACATATAAAGATGTGAACATATGCCTATTCATTCATACAGTCACACTGGTTTTAATGGCACATGTGTACATGATTTTCAATCATATTTTTCATTTCTAATGCAATCTACAAAAGGGAGAATTTATGCCTGCCTCCCTACGGTTTCTATGGGCTTTATGTTCTGCATATCACTACCTAACTGTCCAGACAAGAATGATTACTCTAGCTATACAGACAGCATTCCTGCAAATCCCCTACCCATTACAAAGGCCCACACCCTGCTGTCTTTACCTTGAAGGGCAAGTGTGCTGTGTAGTAGTACAGGACTACAGTCTCAGAGGCTGATGGAAAGCAAGGCCATGCAAGTCAAAAAGCATCACGCTCAAAGTAGGAGCTAAAAAGTTTTTAGACAGAATTTCCACCACCTGAAATAAAAAGGTAAATTTAGTGTTTAGCACTGTGAGTGGATTCACTCCTGTTAATAGCACATAACAAAAATGATATAAAAGAGTAATTTCCCCGCCTGCCACAATTTAGGACGCTTTTTAACCACACTCAAGTTCTACATTTAATAAAAATGTACTTGTAAGCATAATGCTCTTGAATTTGTTATGGTGGGGGAAGAGAGAGAGAATATAAATCACAAAACCACACATTCTCACAATTTCTTAGAGGCTAGGAATGAATCTCTCTCTCCAGTCTCCTGTGAGACACTAAATTACTGCCTACCATAAGCACAGATGCCATTAGAAAGGCTTCCATCCTGGGAGTGGGTCCTCCTAGATCTTTGAAGGTGCCTAATCCTCATTAAAGGCAAACCCTGGGCTTAGGAGGGGCTGTGCTGGCATCAAGGCACCTGGTGATGACTAAAAGCGCTGTCCCCATGTGCGGCTGCTGCTGAGCAGCAGAATGTAATTTAGTCGCACCAGCGGGAGCAGGGGTCAATGATTTTATATTAATGGGGATCACGACAGTTCTAAGCTGTGGCGTGCTTTGAAATAAGTGTTTTACACGGCAGCAAAGCGAGCTGAGCTGGGGAAATGAGCTGTGTCACTGTCTCCTCATGCCTTGCAGCAAACACTGGAATGTTTTTAGTTGCTACAGACTCTATCATCATAATATTTTATAAACAACAATTACCTTTTTTATTTTGAAAAACCCAAGCTCATGAAGTAATTCTGCTAAAGAAGCTACTGAAGATGAACAAATTCCTTTCTAATCAAAGTAGATCCCAAGTGCACAGCTGAAACAATGGATGAAGCTCATATGGGATGCTCAGAACTGAGAACTCAGTTAAGGAACATAACCAGGCCGATTGTGCATGCTTCTTTTGTAATTTTGAAAGCTGTATCTTCACACACCTTGACCCATTATCAAAAGTTTCCATACCTAGAACAAAAGGGATGACAGTATATTTTAGGGCAATGATGTAAATTGTGGTCAGGGTTCAACCCTGTTTCTATAATAAAAATACCGTTATCACATTCTGCAGAAATTTACCTAAAATTTAAAATTCAGTGTTATGAATACCAGCTCGAGAATCTATATATTATTCAGCTCATGGATTTTTTAATCAAATTAGTAATTGGAAATGAGCCCTCCCCTAAAAGTTATTTCTATGATTAGCTGTGGATAAACAAAATTTGAAGAACTGTGTATTTTTTATGTTTCTGCAGTGGTCAGATTAAATGGTATGTATGTGTGGGAAAATAGATTTATGGCAAGAAAAACGTTTTCAGTTTAAAATTTTCTTTGAATTAATTAGGTCATAGGTATCAGATTCAACAGTGATGAGCATGTATCTATGCCAGATATGACTGGTTAGTAGACACCTCTGAAATGAATAACAACTGCCCAAGAGTTAATCACAAAAAACTACTCGAAAATGTGTTTGTTGACCAGACAGATAAAAATCTATTCTAATGAATTAGTACTTGAAAAACAATTGATTAATTTTCAATATTTCTCTCATACACAAGAATAATCTTAGCTGGGCTTTGGGGTTATTGAGCAATTACTGAAGAGCAAGGTAGTATAATTAAAGACTGAACTACATGCCACCTCAAAAACACTTTCAATAAAGCAAACTCCAAGCTTCACTAGTCTGTTAGAGAAGCACATTCCAAAGATTATCTTTGAAACAATTGTGCTGTGACCATCTGTGTAAAAGTCCAACGGCATACAGACACACACACACACACACACACACACAAACAGAGAAAGAGAGAGAGAAAGAGAGAGAGAGAGAGAGAGAGAGAGAGAGAGAGTTAAGAAAGAGAGTACAATTATCAGGTATATTAAGAAGTACAACATGCTATCTTTACTCTTAGAATGTCTGGAGAACATAAGTATATTAAAGATTCTGAGAAGTGTTAGTGTTCTTCAAATCTTTGTCCAACAACTTTGATAATTACTTTCCCTAAACCACATAGAAAAATGCATAGCTCAGTAAAAGCAATAGAAAACACACACACACACACACACGTACACACACACGCACACACACACACGGTAAAGAATGTTCCATTGGTGCTAAATGCTTTGTGAACATACATTTTCATCAGTTAAAGCCAGAAGACCTAATCTAGATCCCAAGTCCATTTTTTGTATGTAGTCACTGGTTGAGAATTTGCAGTGATTAATGCTGTGGGAACTCCTATAGTCAATAGCCTTTAAAATACAAGCCCACTTTGGGCATGGTCTTATGGTACAATAAGTGCAGACAAAGAGTGTGCATGGGCCTTTTGGCTGCTGGATTTGGTTCCAGTTCCCAGTGCACACAGAGGACTGCAGATCTCTACTATATCTGTGAGTTTATCCCCAGATAAATAAACCTTTGTTTTACTCCATTCTGGGCTACTGTGGAACTCTTTGGTATGCCAACAAAATGGCACACAGAACGTGGGGCAACTATATCTACATAAAACCTGAGAGTGCTTGGGAAGAAATTCTAAACACAAAAAAACAGAGTAAAGAAAGGCTTCTTAGCAGCATTTTCTCAGGTGGGATCTGTTTGATGGCAGCAAGCAAAGGCACTTCTTCTATAAAAGAAAGCTTCCTGGTTCATGGTAGTTGCATAAAGAGCTCTGGATATTTCTGGAGTTCCCACACTTAAATGGGTTTTGTAAGAAGCTTGCTACTAATTGCTAAATGACGATGGCATAGACCTGCTGCATCACTGGAGCTGGGGTGGTGAGCTTGGCTCACAATGGTGGTGAAAATACCTCTGCCATGGTGGAGCAAACAGACAAGGCTGTGGAGTTGGTCTTAGTCATACCCACCTAGTATTAAAAAAAAAAAAAAGCACTCCTGGTCAGAAAATGATTACAGATATTCAATAAAGACAGATTCAGATCAAAAAGCCCTCTGAATGGGTCACAATGTTAGATAAATGTATGTAGGCAAGGGGGAGAGAGAAAAAAGAGTATAGACAGTTATAAAAAGAAGAAAATAGATTTAAGAAATAAAACAAAGTCTTTAAACAGACAGTAAAAGTAATACAGAAGAGTACAGACAGTCATACATTAAAGGAGTAAAGAAAAATAAGACATGTAAAGATGGAAAATACATAGAGAATCAGGACTGTAGAGAGACATTTGATTCTGGGGGCTGCTAAGCTGAGCCAACATGTGTATTTTAAGGATATCTTGACATTAAAATTTGTGTCTAAGGATATATTGCTTTAGAAAAGAGGTTCTGCTGCTTTTGTTTCCACAGAAGATGAAAACCAGTAGATTCCTTTCAAGCTAATGTGGTTTAATGGAACAAGACCCAACAAAAGTTCCTTAAACCCTAAAAGATCTTCACCCAATAAATGCAGGAAGCAGTTGGAGAAAACTATGCCCAAAATCCAAAAATGGTTGCTTATAAATGTTTATTTTCATTTTAAAAGGGTTGGTTATAAATGTTTAATGGTCACAGGTAATTTCTAAAAAGGGAGGAGGGATGTGATATACAAATAAATATTTTACTATGATTTGGATTTTGATTTACTGATGCAACTTTAAGATCATATTACACTATATATTCCTTTGGTCAAGATATTTGTATATTGATTACATTTAGAGGTCATTGTCCTAATTGGTTACACGTTTGTTTAAAGATTGTTTAATTTTTTAATATGAAACCTTAGTATATCAGTATTAAGAATTAGAGGACATTAATCATCCACATTTGTAATACTTATAGTTAAATGATTCAGGTTCTTTAAATGCATAGAGCTTATATCCCACATACATAGGTAATCTTCAAACACTTCTAAGAACTTTAGAATATGGCATTTAAATAATTTAGGATTCTACTAATATGAGACACAATTGCTCCTGACAGCACTCATAAATTCCTGAGAGAATGTTGGGACCAAAGACACTCCACTTGGAGCTTGTTTCTTTCTTGGCAATATTGGCCTTTGGGCAAAGAACTGCCCCTGATTCAACCACTGACAAAATGTATTGTGTCCAGACTGGACATGCAAGATACAAGCAAAAAGACTACCAAAACTTGCCATGACAGGGTAAGATGGTTTTTCAAATTTTCCTGCCTCTGAAAATAGTCTGTCAGTTACTCTAGACCTTAGTCAAAGTTGGTTGCCCCAACATTGCAAATGAGACTTTGGGTAACTGCCCAGGTAGCCAATTGTCTCTGTCATTTCTTGCACCTTTTGGAAGTTGCTTGATTGCACTTCCTGTTTATTTAAGTAATGTTATTTCCCTTCTCAGGTCTTTGATGGGGTTGAAGACTAGATAGTCATAGTTACTTTCCTCTCATTACTTAGCCAAGCCATTTTAAATATAAGACTTAGATTTCTTAGGATATAATAACTATTGAAACATTTAGCATATGTTTCTTGTTTGATGTTGTTCATGCTGGTTGTAATTTTATTTTTATTCATGTTTGTTGGGACCATTTGGAGTCCTGGCCGCCAGCTGCTCTTCCCTGCTAAAGATCTTTACTTTCCTTGTGATTTGAGTTACTGAAAGCTGTGTCAGTTGTTTACCAACTCTGCTTCACGAGTACGTGTTGCCTTGCCTTGAGGATCAGAGGATAAAGTTTTTACATGTTGGCCCACCTGACTGTTGGGTATATAAGCCTCCATGGTGCTATTGAATGGGGGGCTTCTTCCCAGTGACTAGAGGTCCCTGTCTCTGTCTGTCTGTCTGTCTGTCTATGCTGTCTCTGTGTGTCTTTGTGTGTTTCAACCTCCAGCCCCTTGCCGAAGCTCGTGAACTGTATGGTAGTGCATAGAGCGCAGACAGGCATTGTGCGCTGCACATGTTTTTGTCTTTTCTTTTCCCTGGACGATACTTGATACTTGTTCTTATTGAATATAGTTTTATATTAGGTTTAGAACTCTCTTAAATAGTAAAAATGGGGAAGTGCTGTAAGAACTCCTTCAAGAAATAGCCTTTAAGATATCAGTTCATTTTGGGCATGGTCTCATGTACAATAAATACAGACAAAAAGCATTCATGGAATTCTTGGCTGCTGGATTCAGTTCCAGTTCCCAGTGCATGCAGAGTACTGCAGATCACTGCTCTGTGAGTTTATCCCCAGATAAATAAACCTTTGTTATACTCCATTCTTGGATATTGTGGAACTTTTTTGTATGCCAACAATTAATATTTAAGTTTTCAGACTTCTTCCCTTCCAATTCGAATCCCCTTGATCTCCTTATGTTGTCTTTTTGCTATTGCTAGAACTTCAAGTACTATATTAAAGAGATATGGAGAGAGTGGACAGCCTTGTCTTGTTCCTAATTTAAGTGGAATGGCTTTGAGTTTCTCTCCATTTACTTTGATGTTAGCTGTCAGCTTGCTGTATATTTCTTTTATTATATTTAGGTATGATCCTTGTATCCCTAATCTCTCCAAGATCTTTATCATAAAAGGGTGTTGAATTTTGCCAAATTTTTTCAGCATCTAATGAATAATCACATGTTTTTTCTTTCAATTTATTTATATGATGGATTACATTGATAGATTTTCATATGTTGAACCAGCCCTGCATCTCTGGGATGAAGCCTACTTGATCATAATGGATTTTTTTTTATGTATTCTTAGATTTGATTTGCCAGTATTTTACTGAGAATTTTTGCATCGATGTTCATGAGTGAGATTGGTCTGTAATTCTCTTTTGTGGTTGAGTCTTTGTGTGGTTTTGGTGTCAGGGTAACTGTAGCTTCATAAAAAGAGTTTGGCAATGACCCTTCTGTTTCTATTATGTGAAACACATTAAGGAGTATAGGTATTAGCTCTTCTTGGAAGTTCTGGTAGAATTCTGCATTTAAACCATCTGGTCCTGGGTTGTTTTTCTGGGGGGGGGTTGGGAGTTTTTGATGACAGCTTCTATTTCGTGACTTATAGGTATATTTTAATTGTTCACCTGGTCTTGATTTAATTCTGGTATATGGTACTTAGCTAAAAATGCCCATTTCTTTTACATTTTCCAATTTTGTGGCATACAGGCTTTTGTAGTAAGACCTAATGATTCTCTGACTTTCCTCAGTGTCTGTTGTTATGTCCCCCTTTTCATTTCTGATCTTGTTAATTTGTGTATTTTCTCTCTGCCTTTTAATTAGTTTGGATAGGGGTTTGTCAATCTTGTTGATTTTCTGAAAGAAGCAGCTCTTTGTTTCATTGATTCTTTGGATTGTTTTCTTTGTCTCTATTTTGTTGATTTCAGCTCTCAGTTTGATTATTTCTAGTCTTCTACTCCTCCTGGGTGAGTCTGCTTCTTTATCTTCTGGAGCTTTCAGGTGTACTGTTAAGTTCTGTTTTCTTTATGTGGGCACTGAGTCCTGCGAACTTTCCTCTTAGCACTACTTTCATAGTGTCCCATAGGTTTGGGTATGTTGTGTCTTTATTTTCATTGAATTCAAGGAAGACTTTAATTTCTTTCTTTACTTCTTTCTTGACCCAGGTGTGGTTCAGTAGTTGACTGTTCAGTTTCCATGAGTTTGTAGGCTTTCTGGGGCTAGAATTGTTGTTAAATTCTAACTTTATTCCATTGTGACCTGATAAGACACAAGTGGTTACTACAATTTTTTTGTATCTGTGGATGCTTGCTTTGTTACCAAGTATGTGATCAGTTTTCAAGAAGGTTCCATGAGATGCTGAGAAAAAGGTATATTCTTTCCTGTTTTGGGTGGAATATTCTATAGATGTCTTTTAAGTCCATTTGATTCATTACAGCTGTTAGTTCTCTTATTTCTCTGTTAAGTTTCTGTCTGCTTGACCTGTCCGCTGGTGAGAGAGGAGTGTTAAAATCTCCTACTATTAGTGTGTGAGGTTTGATGTGTGCTTTGAGTTCTAGTAATGTTTCTTTTACATATGTTGGTGCTTTTATATTAGGGGCATAGATATTCAGGATTGAGACTTCTCCTGATGAATTGTTCCTGTTATGAGCATAAAGTGTCCTTCTCCATCTCTTGTGATTGATTTTAGTTTGGAATCAATTTTGTTAGATATTATTATAGCCACACCCACTCGTTTCTTAGGTCCAGTTGATTGGAAAACCTTTCCCAACCCTTTACTCTGCAGTAGTGTCTGTCTTTGAGGCTGAGGTGTGTTTCTTGTAAACAGCAGAATGCTGGATCCTGTTTTCATATCCATTCTCTTACCCTATGCCTTTTTATAGGTGAATTGAGTCCATTGATTTTAAGTGATATTAACGACCAGTGGTTGTTAACTCCGGTTATTTTTTTGGTGGTAGTTTTTGTGTGTTTCCCTTCTTTGAGTTGTGCTGGTGGAGGGTTGTCAGATGTCCTTATTATTGTGGGTGTTGTTGGATTCCTTGGGTTGTGGTTTTCCTTCTTGTACTTTCTGTAAGGCTGGGTTTGTGGCTACGTATTGTTTAAATCTCTTTTTGTCATGGAATATCTTGTTTGTATAATTTGATAACTGTATTATATTTAAGAATTAGTATCTCCCAAAATTGGAGAAATATTCCATTATTCTGATATCAAAATTTCAAAGGATGGTAAGCCCATTTCTATTCTCAAATTGGCAGATAAGAATCACCATGGGTCGTGTTTTGATGTGGCAACTTGACTAATTCATCACACTGTATAATTTGGAGTGCAGAGTGGTTGGGATACTCTAAGACCAGAGTTACATGTGGTCTAATAGGGCAATCAGAGCCAAGATTAGAGTAAGGTAAATGAGGTCCTTTCATGATCACAAAACATGAGGAGGAACAAAAATCCAGTAATCAGGATACATAACATTTTAATCAGATTTTCAAATTAAATTTTATGCAAATAAACCCATGGTGAGCAAATATCAAAATTTTAAATAAGCACAGGATTAGTGTCACTCATGTATCGTTTTGCTTCGGGCTCCAGTTATGACTAAGCGTAGCACTGGGAATAAGCTGTGAAAGTGTGAAGCACTTGCTTGAAAGCCAAAATTAGTTCTGATTCATTAATAGCTAAGCAACTTTCACAAACCCATGTCCTAGGCTCTTTTCAGTCAATGACAGTCAGTCACTCTAATACATGTATTATTTGCTTTTTATTGCAAGTTACTTCACTTGGGTTGGGCTTCTCATTTGCTAGAGGTTTGTGGTTGATTACTGGATTGATGGAAATCTCTGATTTTTTATTTTCTAAATGTGGTCCCCTATAGCTATAAACTTTGAATTAACCTTGGCTTACGTTAGAGAATTTTTCATATTGTGGCATAATTTCAATTGTTACTAGGTATGCTAAAATGTCTCCATTTCTTCAACAGAATGTATTATTTAATCTCCAAATATTCATGTAATTTCTAAGCTTTTCTTTGTTGTATACTTTTATTTTCAGTCCATTGTGGTCTGTTCTAATAAGATACAAGAAATTAAATCACGGTGGGTTTTTTTGTATTTCTTAATGTTTACATTGCAATCTATAATGTGATCAATTTTAGGGAAGGTGCTATGTACCACTTTGAGGTGTATGCTTCCTCCATCTGAATAATGCTCTGTAGAGCTACGTCAAACCTAGTTGATTATGGTATAACTTGGCTCTAAAGTTTCTTCTCTGACTTTTAATTTGAAAGCCATGCTAAGGAGAGGAGGATAGTAAAGGCTTCTGCTTGACTTTTTTACACTTTTTTATGTTTGCTTTATAAAACTGAAGCTCCAGTATTCAGTGCATGGATATTTACATTTTTAATAACCTCTTCATAAATTAAAAATTCAATAAGCTTCATTTATTATATATCTCACTACTATCTTCTAACAAATTTTGTTTCAGAATCTACTTATCTACATATATGTGTATATGTATATATACGTATATAAATATAAATTTCCTTTGTTTATGGAATCTACTTTTTAGTAATTTGATTTCCATCCTTTATCTCTTAGTTTTGAATATCTTTGCTAGATAGGTGTGACATACATTTGCATTTTCATAGTGCTATTAGACAACATGAAGCTAGATGTTGTTTTGTGATCTAGTCAATTTTTCTGTATCTTATTTTTCATGATTTGAGTCTATTTGCTTTTAAGGTTATTGTTAGTAGGAATTTGTTGATTCCTATGATCCCATAGATTTAACTAAAACTATTTGGTTTGTTTTACTTTCATACTACTAGGAATTTGCTGGTTTGCTACAAAGGATGTGCTTGATTTCTTGCCAAATTGTATGTTTGTTTGTTCCCTTCATGCAAAGGGTTCTTTCTTGTAGTCTCATAGATTAAACTGCATTTCTTCTCCCATATATAATATTTCATTAATTTTTTTTCTTTATTACTGTCCTGAATTGCCTTAATAATTTGTGTTTGTCTTTAAATGTCATTATTTCTTGAATAATTTTGAGAGATATCATTGTTAAGAATAGTGATTTTATTAGAAAATTATTTACATTAATGGTTTGAAATTTATCATTAAATGTTTTCATGCATCCTTGTGAGTTATCTGATGTTATTCTGATATTTGCCTTTGAATATAAGTTGGTATTTTTTCTTTAGATATTTTTGTATATTCTTTATTTTAGAAGTGATAATCTTGACTATATTTTGGAGAAAGGTTATTCTCTATCATGTATATTTGGGGGGATCTGAATGCTTGTATTTAGATGTTAATTATTTTTTTTTAGGCTTAGGAAATTATTTGTTATGAATACAATTAGTTGGCGATGAACTTGAGAGGGAACAATGGGAGCAAGTTACATGGACAATGTGGTGTGGATGAAAATGAAAGGAATAGTTACATTTCAATTAAAAAATAAAAAGTACATATTTTTAAAAGGAATATTGTGTTAATTTTCAAACATGGATTATGGATACAAAGAATTCTCAATAGATAAAATATAAATTCTAAAAAGCATCTTTAAAAGCATTCAACATCCTTATCCATGAAGGAAATGCAAATTAAAACTACTTTGAGATTTCATCTTACATCATTCAGAGTGATTAAGATTTTTTTAAAATAATTGTTTTAAGTAGCTACAAGTGTTAGCATGGATGTGGGGAAACGGAAAAACTCATTCACTGCTGGCAAAAGTCAAAACTGGTGCAATCACTATAAAATCAAGGTGAAATAAATATAACACAAGATCCAGGTATACCTCCATTGAGCATATGCTCAAAGTCTCTACATTTCACTACACAGATACTTGTTCCTTTGTATTTACTGCTGCTCTATTCAGAATAGCCAGGAAATAGAATCAGCTCAGATGCCAAACAATGGGTGGATAAATAATAAAAATGTGGCACATTTACACTACTAAATATTTACAGTTATTAAGAAAAGACAAAATTATTAAATTCTCAGATAAGTGTATAAAGGTTGGGGAAACATCCTTCTTAGTAAGGTAGCACAAACTCAGATAACAAATGTTGCAGGTTGTCTCTTGTTTTTTTGAATAGCAGCTTTGAAACTTTATTCATATGTGCTTCCTCTTTAGAATACCCCAAAAGTTCAGGAAATGAGTAAGGGGCCAGGATAGAGTAGTGCTATCTAAGGACAGAAAATAAAACTTACTTACATACATGGGTAATGGGAATAATGGAACAGTTAGGGCTAAATGAGGTGTGATGGAAAGGTGAAGTAGAAGAAGGAAGACATGGAAGGAGTTCTAGCACTAAAGATTAATAGCAACAGTCAAACTGCAGAAACTTCCTTTTGAAGGAGGAGTAACCAACAATGATTTTTATTGGATTTAAGACTTACTCCACAAAGTGCAACATATACCTGGTACAGTTATTAGGCCTTGAATCTAAGGCTTGGCAGGTCACAGATCCTGGGGAAGAATCTAGCTGAGTATTTACAGGTAACTGATACATGCCAGGAGAGGGACAGACAGTTTTCTTTAAGTTTGGGACACTTTGTAGGTCTAAAAATCTCCAGCCAATGGCCATATATCTAAGTGTATGTAGACAAAACTAATGAGATTCAGCATGTTTAAAAATTAAAGGAGAGCACAGAGTCAGGTGAGTACAGAGTGGTTGTAGATACAGTAGGGCAGAGGATCAAAATATTCAAATTATAATATACACACTCTCAAAGAATTAAAGATTTTTTAAAATATCATTTCACAGGAAAGTAATTTTGAGTGTGGTTACAGAAATATATTTTAAAAGGTCATTTATAGAGCCTAGCAAAGTAGTCATACTCAAATTTTGTAAATACAGAGAACACAGTGGCTTCAAACAGCTAAGCAGAAAAAATTCCTGAAATTCTAAGTATTAAAACCAGACAAAATAACAACAAGAAGAACAAAGCAAAAACAAACAAACAAAAAAGTAAGCAAGCTAGCAAGAAAGAAGACAAGCAAATTAGAAACTTAACCAACAGAACTAGATGAAGGTCTATGAGGTTTAACTATTTCTTAATTAATTTATTGTTTGATATTGACATTGTTATATATGTATTTTATCTTCTTTCCTTGTTCACCATGCACTCACTTGATGGCAAATGACCTCTCACACTTCCCTGTCTTTTTGCTTTATTTTATCACTTTATGACCCACAGGGTTTAATCGGGCTCACTTGTGTGGACATAGGTGAGAAGCTATCCTCTGGACAATGAGTAGCTCACTAGGAGCTTATTCATCCAGTACAATAACTTTCTCTCCCACAGCGTTTCTGCCTGCCATTAAATCCCCGGAGTATTGTTTATGAGTTCTTCAAAATTAGACTTTCAGGCTTGTGTAGGCTATTTGGAATTGTGACAGATCAAACAATTTTCAGAATTGAACCAGTTTACAGATTCAGAACTTCTGAAACAAGAATAACTAAAGACACCTATGTAATGACTTTGCTACAATATTGAGACTTTGTCCCATCTTTCTGCAAAGGGCCTTAAGGCCTTTTGCTGGGGTACTGTACATTGGAGAAAATGAAATAATCAGACCATTCTTTCTCTGCTAAATGTTATCTTAGAATTGTCATTAATTTTGGGATATTCATAATGACAACGTGGCACTCAGTTAAAGTGGAGGCTTATAGAGGTCAGAGGATTACTGGAGATTTAGTCAAATTTCTGATAGAGTCTTTCAACTTGTTCTAAACTTATCCTGTGATTATTTCCCGAGACCTAGAACGTATAATTCAGATAGACATACTTACAAGTTAAGAGAATCCCTACATTGGTTCCCGAACCTATAGAGTCAGAGCTATTCAATTTGGAAAAGTCGAATGAAAGATTTTGAGATCACCTCTATCGAAGAAACACTGATCCAAAAGCAATATTGCTATCTTCCTGGAAGAAAGATATAGCTTAGTGACACCATCAAGCACTTAAACATTTGAAGTGGTACCAGAAGGCAAAAGAATATTTTCATTGAACTAGAAAATAAGATTTCATCTGGCCATGTTGGGCTCCTGCTGTCCTTGAATCAACAGGTTAAGGAAGGAATAACAGCGCTAGGAGGGGTGATTGTTCGGACTATCACGGGAAGCAGGACTGCTTCTTCACAGAGGATGTCAGGAAAAGTAGGTCGTAAGTGCAAGAAAACCTTTAGGTTGCCTCTTATTGATATCATGTAAACAACAATATCCCAATTCAAGGTAATAAATGGCTCATGCCCCTTGGGAATGAAGATATAAGTAGCCTTTCCAAGTTTCCTTGATTCCTAGACCCAGTAATCCTGGTTAGCAAAGAAACAGTACCATATAGGGTGTTGATGCACAGGACACTCAAACCAAGACCTGCTAGAGTACTTAAAGGAGGATTAAAAATTATGTATTTCATAGTAAGGAAGATAGTGGTAAAGTCCTCATCAACAGTTACAGAAAGGAAAACATGCATGAACATTTCATTTTGTGTTGTTAAGAATATGTTTGAGAATATAAACACATACATTAAGCAGATATTTAGGTTTTCTATTTTTTATTTCTTTATTATGGTAACCCCAATTGAGATATTATTAATGGTTAAGTGCTATAATTCTATATTTTTAGATTTAAGTTATCTGACATTAAATGATAAAGTATTCCTCAAGGGACTTTGCTACCTCTTCTGGGGGAGAAATGATGTGTTCATCGTTTTATGTAGAATAGTTATATTAGGCAGAATTATGACCTTGTTTTATTTGGAAATTAAGTATGGCATGTGATTTGATTGGATTCCTCCACCTTATGGGCTGAAGTTGTTGTTATCAACTTGACAGGAAGTAAGATCACCTGGTATTTGCACTTCAGGCCATGCCTATGGGACATTATTTTGTTTATATTAATTGATGTAAGAAATTTCCCCCTAATAATAATTAATTATTATATATTTAATAATGTGTGGGACCATTCCCTGGACTTAGCACTAGCAAACATGCAATCATTACCTTCTCCTTCTTGCAAAAGAAAAATGTATTAATTCTTTGAGAATAACTTGAAATGTTACATCATAATCATTTACATTGCCTCAGCTCTCCACAATTTCCACACACAATTCACTAATGACCCAAATTTTCATCATTTTAAATTTAATTAAGCGAAATCATAGAGCGAATTTGCTGCACAGTCAACTTATCATGGACTACATATTGAGAGAAAATTGACTTCTCTCAGCAGCTCTCTGTTGTTCATTGGGTAGAGGTGGAACTTCAGGCCCAACTCCTTCCTCCATGCTTACGTTTAACATGGCTTGGACTTCTTCACAGGTATTTTGTATGCTGCTACAACCTCTGTGAGTTCTTATTTGTGGCTGTCTTGCTGTCTCCTTCAGTCAGCTCTTACTAGTTGCCTGTAGTTCTTTGTCTAGGAGTTGGATCCCTTATAATTTCTGCCCTCCATGTTATCTTTATTATTGGTATTGGCCTTGTTAGCCATCAGTTGCTAGGAGACATTGTTAGCCATCAGTTGCCAGGAGACAGTCTCACCGCAGAACTCCTCATCCTCTGCCCCTTATCATCTTCCTGCACCTCCTTTGCATTGCTTACTGAACTTTAGGACAAGAAGTTGTACTGTAGATGTATCTACTAGGGCCAGGCTGCCCACAGTCCATTAAATTGCCTTGTGTGCAGCTGCGGTTTTCTGCAACTGTCCTTATTTGTTGTAAAGAGAAGCGTTTGTTGATGAAGGGTGAGAACAATAATTACATGTGTATATTAGGAGACTTTTAGAATGTAGTTGCGAGTTTAGAAAAGTGGCAGTGGTAGGTTCTCTTCTAAGATTAATGATCTTAAAATTCTGGGATTTGACTTGGTTTCTAGTATCAAACAAGATGACCCTCCTGTTGAGTGGACCTTAAATTCAAATAGAAAGCTGTTAATTACCATATGGGTGTTGCAATTGCAGCTTTAGGAATATCTTGCCTGAATCATCATCGGGAGTCATAGTCATTACCCCTTGGAAGAACTGTAGATTTTTTCTCTCACTTGGCAGTTTGCATAATAATTTCTAATACTATGAAAGCTATTCCACAGGAAGGAAAGCTTCAGGTTAATTCTAATTCAGATCAACCAAGCCTTGTGTCCTAAGTCTTTGGTGTCTTCTGAAGATATGCAACAACATATCTTCAACCTCTGAGAAGCAACCAAAGGCAACAGCAATAGCTTATATTATTTGAGGAATCATTTGTACTACCTGAACTACAACCCAAATGAAGATTTCTCATGTCTGGTACTGGAACTTTTATTAGATAGTCTATGACTCTTGTGGGAACATAGTATTCCAAGAAGTATAACTTGATTTGAGGTTGTGGATGGCTATGTGTTTGTCATTGTGTATAATTTCAGGAAAATATAATTTTTGAGGCTTTGTCAAAAATTCTTGGCATTATTTGTCCCTCCTCAACATTTCTTCTGTATTTACCCTCCTCCACAATCTCCAATTAGATCATCCCTCACTATTTTTCTCATTTCCCCCTTAATACCATCTGTGTACTATTATTCTCTTTTCATTATCCACTTCCCATGGCCCCTTTATGTTTTCCTGATTTCTGCTGTCATTTCATGTTTTATACTTACATCTGAAGATTTGGAGCTAGCAAGCACAAACATAAGAGAAGACATGTTGTTTGTCTTCTAGGCTTGGTTCGCAATCTTTTATAGATTCACCAATTTACCTGCATTTTTATGATTTATCACACACGTAATTCATGATTGCACTTTTCATTATAGTTGAATAGCATTACTTGTGTTATGTACCAATTTCCATTATCCATTCATCTAGAGAGGCACATTTATGCTTTTTCTATTTCTTTGCTATTGCGAATAAAGGAGCATTGAACACTAATGACCCAGTATATGTGGAGTAAGAAATTAATTCCTTTGGGCATATGTCAAGGTGCAGTATCACTGGGTCATGTGGCAGATTACTTTTAGTTTTTGAAGATTCTCTACATTTTATTTAGAATTTTTACATATGTCATCATGTGTATTTTTCTATAGATTTGCTTTAACTTTGCTGTATCTTTACCTGGTTTTGCTTTTAGAGTAATACTAGTTTCATAGAACAATTTGGGAAACGTTATTCTCCTTCCTTCCTTCCTTTCTTCCTTCCTTCCTTCCTTCCTTCCTTCCTTCCTTCCTTCCTTCCTTCCTTTCTTTTCTTCTCTTTCCTTTTTTAACAACTTAAAAAGGACTTTTTGAATATTTTATTTTAAAGCCTGATAGAGTTCTGCTGTGAATACATCTAATTACTGTTTCAAAATTTTCATTTATTGTGGATGCACTTAGGGTCTTGCTCTTTTGGTTGAACTTTGGTGTTTTGAACAATCAAGAAATTCACCCATTTTTTCTCACCTCTTCAATTTAATAAAGTGCAGGTTCCTAGTTTATTCTTTATAATATTTCAAATTTCTTTGGTATCTGCTATAATGTTTTCTTGTTTGTTCCTGACTATGTCAATTTAGGTCATGGTTTTCTTCCTTATTTTAGTTGGGTCAAAGGTCTGTTGAGACCTGATTTATTTTTCAAAGAAACAGATCTTAGTTTCTTTGATTCTTTGTATTTTTCTTTTTGCTTCTACTTCATTCATTTCTAATTAAAATGTATTAGATTTTACTTAGGGGGTTTCTAGATTTTTTTAAACTCTTGAATTGCACCTTTAAGTCTTCTATTTGTACTCTTTCTGAGTCTTCAATATAAGAATGGGGGTTCTAAATTTTGCTCTTAGAAATACTTTAGATGCTCTTAGAAGTGCTTTTCCAGCAGATTTTCTTGTATTGTATTTTCATTGCAGTTTAGTTTAGGACCTTCTAATTATTCTTTTTTTTTTACTTCTTTTTTACTTATAAATTATTCACTAATTAGTTGTTTAATATCTATGAGTTTATGTTCTTACTAGAGATTTATTTGCTGTGAAGCTTAATTTTAATTGCCTAACAGTCAGGTGGAATACAAGAAATTCTTAAAATTTAAAAAAAAATGTGTCAAATTTGCTTTCTGTTCGAGCATATAGTCTATTTTAGAGAAGTTTACATACATACATATGTGTGTATAACTGGGGGCTGGAATATACAATAGATATCTATCTGTTAAGTCCATTTAATGTAAGGTGATGCTTAATTTCTGATATGCTTGTTTAGCTTCTGTGCAGATGACCTATTTACTGAAGAAAGTGGGGTGTTGAAATCACCTACTATTGTTGGATTGGTGTTAATTTGTGTTTATAATTACAAAAGTGGGATTTTTGTGAAATCTGTTGCACCAAAGTGAAATGTATGTATAAATATGTAATTTGAAATGTACAGTATGTAAATGTTATTGCAATATTCTCTTGATTAATTGTGCCCTTGATTAGATTGAAGCAGCCTTCCTTCTGTCTCTTCAAACAGTTTTAGCTTGAAGTCTACTTTTCCAGATATTAAGAAGGCAATGCCTGTTTGCTCCTGATGTTTTTGCTTAGAATGCTTTTTCTGTCCTTTCACTAATGGTGATACCTATATTTAAAGCTAAGATAACTTTACTGTAAACAACAGATAGGCAGGGTTTGATTTTGATTCTATTAGGCAATCAATGTATTTTGATCAGTTAGTTGAAGTCATTAATATTTAAAGCTATTATTGGAAAATATGGGTTGAATGCAGTTACCTGGTTGCATTTATGTTGATTTGTGTTTCTAGCAGTGTTTTGTATTTCATTGGTTGCAGCTTTGTTTGTTTTCCCTCTAGGGACATTGGCTGGGTTTGCTCTCTCCAGTTCAAAATATGGCTTCCAGGATTCTCTTTAGGATTGTTTAAAGGGCTTGATATGATTTTTTGGGCTGTCAATATAATAGAAAGTTATACCTTTGCTTTCTCCTATGGTATATAGTTTTGCCAGGGAGAGTAGTTTATTTGGCAGTTGTTGTTTAGAACTTGGAGTGCACTGTTACAGGTTCTTTTGGTTTTAGTCCTTAAGTACCATTGAGTTCAGTGCCATATGTGGTGTCTAAGTACCAAAGTGTATATGTGTGTATGCATGTATGTATAAACAAATCATTTCAAATATATAA
>PVIU01026128.1:0-22530 GCA_004026605.1 Ondatra zibethicus | reverse complement strand
AGGAAGGAGTGCATTCAAAAAGACTCGGTTCTCAAAAAGTTAATACATGCAGAAGAGATAGGTCCTGGTGTCATTGTTTGTGGGTTCTCCATCTGCCAACTTTCGCCGCCACATTCAGAGAGTCTGGTTTGATCATATGCTCATTCAGTCCCAGTCCAGGTGGATTGGTGTGCTCCCATTAGTTCAGGCACATTGTCTCAGTAGGTGGACCAGCCCCTCACAGTCCTAACTTCCTAACTCATCTTCTCCCACCTTCTGCGCTTTCTTCTTTCAACGACCACATGGCTATAATTACTCCCTCACAAACAGCCTCCCATCTCCCTCATACATCTCTTCCTCTCTCATGGTCCTGGCAAAGCTCCATTAGCTGATAAACTCAACCATACAAGAGACTGTTAGTTGACATCAGACTGAAGAAATGCTTTAGGGTAGAGAAGTCCTACAACCAGCCTGGCTAGCTGCATTTAAAATTCAAAACCACACCAGGTGGTGGTGGCGGCAGTGCACAGTGCACGCCTTTAATCCCAGCACTTGGGAGGCAGAGGCAGGCAGAACTCTGTGAGTTTGAGGCCAGCCTGGTCTACAGAGCTAGCTCAAGGACAGCTAGGGCTATGTGGAGAAACCCTGTCTCAAAAAACAAACAAAAAATTCAAAAATACATACTTGAGGTGAGTAGTCAACACTGCCCACCAACTCTGACTTGTCTCCTGTCAGGTTTGGTCTTACCATATCCTGTTGGCTTTTTCATGTGCTTCTCATCCAGCTAGACACATCCTCTCAGCTGATGGCTCATTCTGCAACCCATGAAAGTAACAGAAGCCAGCACAGGGCAAATCTCTGTCTTCAGACACCGTAGTAAGGAGTGCGGGGCCCCTTTGTTCCATCCCACCCAGCTCCCGGCCACCTGGTTAGCTTAACCCCCGAAATAACCACACAGAAATTGTATTAACTAAATTACTGCCTGGCCCATTATATCTAGCCTCTTCTTGGCCAACCCTCACATCCTGATCTAACCCATTTCTACCATGGCTCTGGCATCTCCAACATTTGGGGGTCTCCAAGGCAACCCAGGCTTCACCTTCATAGTCCCACATAATGGCCTCTCTAGGCATCCCTGCAGGGATGCCCCTGACATACTTGGCCTCAGCAACTTCCTTAGTCATGGAGGGCAAGTTCATAACCCTATTCTTGAATCCTTGACTCTAAAGTCAGAATCACGTGGCCAAAACTGCCAAGTTCAGCTGCTTGCTGGGGCTGGAACATGGTCCCTTGTTTAAATACATTTTTACCAGCTTTCTGTTTTTGATGGTTTTCTTTACTGCTTAAGTCTTCCTGTTCTGTAGACCAGGCTGACCTTGAACTCAGAGATCCACCTGCTTCTGTCTCCTGAGTACTGGGGTTAAAGGTGTGTACCACCAAGCCAGAACCTAAACTTTTAATTCCTTTTCACAAGTTGGAGGCTTAGCTGGATGAGGTCTTGCTCTGATGTTACCACTCCCTTTACTTCACTTAGCATCAGGCTTTTTTAAAAATCTGTTTATACTTCCTGGTGCCCTTTTTCTCCTCAAATTGTACATTTTGTATTTTTCCTTACTCAGCTTGCTCCTTTTCATTATAAATCTGCATAAGACTGATCACTAATAACCATAGGACACAGTCAATGATAGGTTGTTTTAAAATCTCTTCAGCCAATGCAATTAATCTAAAGCCTCAGGAAGATTTTTGGACAGGGACAAAAACACAGCCACATTCTTCATCAAATATCACAAGAACAATCTCTAGGCCACATACCAATATTCTTCTCTGAAATCTCTTGAGGCAAGCCCCCACAGTTCACCCTCAGCACCACTCACTCTCTTCCCTGTTCCTACTGGGGTGGCCCATTAAACCCCATTTAAAATGTCCAGTTGCTTTTCTAGACTCAACTCCCAAAGTGTGCTATATTCCTCCAAACAGAAACATGGTCAGGCCTATTACAACAATACCAAGTCCCTGGTACCAAGCTCTCTCTTGGAGTTTCTATGACTGTGAAGAGACACCATGACCATGGCAACTCTTATAAAGGAAAACAGTTAACTGGGGCTGGCTTACAGGTCCAGAAGTTAGTCCATTATCATCATGGTGACGATGATGGAGAAGCATGGCATTATGCAGACAGACAGGATGCTGGAGCAGAAGCCAAGCTGAGAGCTCTACATCTGCATCAGCAAGCACCAGGAAGTGAGGGAGATACCAGGCCTGGTTTGAGCATTTGCAACCTCAAAACCCACCCCCAGTGACGCACTTCCTACAACAAGGCCACACCTACTCCAACAAGGCTACACCCCCAAATTGTGCCACTTCCTATGAGTCTATGGGGCCATTTTTGTTCAAACCACCATTAACACAAAGATAAATTCAGAGCCTCTGACACTGACAACTACCAGGAACCCAACTCTCACCAGGCCTCATCTCAAAGACTCAGTTTCCTCAGTTCCTTTTACCAAGTGCATCAGGTCTGGCTTTTGGTAATAGAGTTACAAAGCTTAGAAAAAGGCAGAGGGGCCTGGGGAGATGGCTTTGAGGGTCAAGTGTTAGCTGTATAATCATGAAGACCTGGGCTTAACCCCCAGGATGAGAGGTATGCACCTGTACTCTCACAGTTGGAGAGGTAGAGACAGGGAGACTGTCAGGGCTTACTGGTTAACCAGTCCAGCCAATTGATGAGCTCTGGGTTCAGTAAGGGACCGTGTCTCAAAACAAGTTAGAGAGCAATAAAGAAAGACACTTGACATTGATCTCGGGCCTCTACTTGCATGCACATTCACATATATGAATATGTACCCATGCACACACACAAAGGCAGGAAAGAATACACTCTGAAAAGACAGTAGCCATCAGAATCAGACTCTCTAGACACAAATGGGGAAAATAAATCATCATCTAATAGGAAATTTTAAATAACTGATTTTAAACATTTAACTCTGTCTCTGTTTCTCTCTCTCTCGTGTGTGTGTGTGTATGTGCACACACATGCATGCGTGCACTTGTATGTGAGTGCCTGTTGAGGCCAGAAGGGCATTGGTTCCCTGGAGTCAGTGTTACAGGAAGTTATTAGTCACCTGATGTGGGTGCCAGGAACCGAAGTTGGGTCCTCTGGAAGAGCAGCAAGTCCTTTTAACTGCTAAGCCATCTCTCCAGCCCCAATAACTATGATCTTAGAAAAAGCAAATGAAAACCGAAAGCAGAGGAGCTGAAACTCAGAGGGGGAAAATGAAATAAGAGGGGAAAGAAAAAAAAGAGACTTCCTCCTTTGCAAAGGAAAAACTGAAAGTCTCAACCATATTAACAAGGATGAATGCCTCCCACCACCTCAGCATGAGTAAAATGGCCACAGAAGAAAGATTTGGTGAGCTTGAAAATCCCCGGACTAAAACATGCAAGGAAAAATCGTTTACTGCAGAACACTCCAGACCTGTGGAATATCATCATCGTGGGCAGACTGAGTCAGAGATCTAGAAGAAAGGGACAGGCACACAAGACCTTCTGACAGAACTTCTCCAAGCTAACAGCAAACAACAAACCCCCAGTCCAGGGGCCAAGCACACCAGTCAGAATACTCTCTCTCAAAAGAAAACCGTTCTGTGCTTAGGCCGTTAGGTACAGTCCTTGACGTCTGACAGATGATGGGGGCAAAAATCCCACTAAAGAATTCTACATCCAGCAAAACTCTCTCAAAAATGAAGAAAAATAAGAACATTTTCAGGTAAGCAAAAACAAAAAATGAGTCATCGGAGGGGCTGCCAAGCCGGAGATGGGGAGATAAGTCATTCAGGCAAAGGAAAAGTGAGCCAGAAACTCTGACCTGCCAAAGGAGAGCAATAGAGAAGGGACAACGGCAAGGGAACACCTTTAGCTGAACTAGCGATGTGTGTGCCTGTGGCCCCAGCACTGGGAAGCCTAAGACAGGGAACTGTAAGTTCAAAACCAGCCTGGGCAACAGAGAGAGATCTTGTCTCAAAAAAAGACAGAAACAACAACAGAAGAAAGAATTTCATTTTCTTATCTTAATTCATCTACAAGAAACAATAGACCCTTTCTTTTGGGAACTACCCATCAAGCAGAAAAGTTTAAAGACTGGCACATTAATGCCCAACCTTTGACCTCCAACAAAGGTCAACATCCTGCTGTTCCATTTCCTATGTTCTGCAAGCAAAGGGTGGCTTTATTTATTTTTTATTTTGTTTTGTTTGTTTTTTGAGTCAGGGCTCCTCTGTAGCTTTGAGGCCTGTGCTGAAACTAGCTCTTATAGACAAGGCTGGCCTTGAACTCACAGAGAGCCTGCCTCTGCCTCCTGAGTGCTGGGATTAAAGACATGTGCCACCACCACTCGGCTTGTGGCTTTATATCTTAAAAATGGCTGGAAAATGTTGAAAGAGGGTTATTTTATTTTATGGCCCATGAAGATTATATGAAATTAAAATTTAGAACTATATATAAAATAATAAATAAATGCTCACTTGCTTTCTTGTGATTTGTGGCTGCTTTTGTACAAGGAGAGAACTGAAAAACTGCAACAGTGTACAGTCCACAGACCTCTGCATATTTAGTATTTAGTCCTGCGTATCACATAATGTCCCTTTTGGAAAAAGAAAAGCAAGCATTTTCTTTATCAGAAAATGGCACTAAGGTCTGCAGAGGTTGGACGCTAACCTCACCTGGCTAGTGACCGAGATAACGAGAGACCTGAGACCCTGAGCTGTCACTGTTTCTCCTCTTGCAGTTTGTAAGTGTGGGATGCAAGTGAGAACCTCTCACACTTCTGTCTGAAGGGACTGCAGAAGTAACATTTTATTTTTCTCTTACTTCCCATGAAAGAGGGTGTGATGGCTGCAGAGGAGATGGGAGTGGTAGGGATGCCTTGCCAGTCTCTATTCAGAAGAAACAGATGACCAAGAGTTAAAGAAGATGGCATCTTCCCAGGGGACCCAAGGAGAAAAGCATTCTTTTGTTGTTGTTGTTCTTTCTTTCTTTTTTAAAATATTATCTTTAGTCCTTGGTATGTCATTGTTTTATTTTTCTAAGAGCAGATACAAACCAGGTGTGATGGCACATGCTTGTAAACTCAGCACTTTGGAGGTAGAGGCAGAAGGATCAGAAGTTCAAGGTCATCCACGTGGGGTGTTAAAAGGCTAAGCAATCATGGCACTCACTATCAAGTCTGATAACCTAAGTTCAAATCTCAGAATGCATAAGGAGGAAGACAAGAACTGACTCCCTTAAGTTGGCCTCCACACATGCATTATGATATGCAAGGGCAGCATGCACTCACACATATGCACATGCACACACATGCATGCACACACACACACACGTGCTCACATACATGCACACACACACACACATATATACTATAAAATACAATTTTTCAAACTTTGTCAATCAGGAAAATAAAGGTAAACCAGTGTGTTCATACCTTCAAACTAAGAAATTAAATGCAGTACATAGTAGGGCTGGAGGAATGGCTCATCAGTTAAGAGCACTTATTGTTCTTCCAGAGAACCCAAGTTCAGTTCCCAGCACCCATATTGGGCAGCACCACCAGGTCAGAAAGGAAGACAGCAAGAAATAACAGAGCTGTCCCCCACCATACCTTGGGTGTGGTGACCAGGTTGCACTTGTAGGGTGGCCAAGAAGCCAGAGGCTGGGTTCAGCACTAGATGAGAGAACCAAAAATGGAATTGAGACTGACCAGTAAATGAGTGCTTTGCTATATCTTCCAAGAGTTGGGAAGTTTTTCAACTTTTATGAAAATTCTCAGAACTCTTACAGTAGCTGAAATCCCCTCATAGACTCTTTCGTTTTTGATGTTTTTCAAGGCAGAGTTTCTCTATGTAGCACTGGCTGTCCTGGAACTCACTCTGTAGACCAGGCTGACCTCAAATTCATAGATCTGTCTGCCTCTGCCTCCTGATTAAAGCTGTGTGCCACCACCACCTGGCACATTTGTAATAACTTTCTACCCAGTTAACACTACCCAAAGCCCTCCCACTTGCCTTTGGTTGCCTTCTCTACTTTTTCCCTTGAAGAGGATTTCTCTTAAGGAATATTGGAAAATGTTTGCAACTGATACTTAGAAACAAATATTTTAAATTGGGATGGGGAGTGGGGAGCTACATCGCAGATGGCAGGCAAGGGAACTGGGTTTCACAGAGAAACTTTTGAAAGATAAAAGAAGCCAAGGGGAAGAAATGGGAACTTGAAATTGACACCATTATACTTTAGTGTGGTGCTAAATACTCTATGCGTTGGAGTAAGGTATCTGAAGATTTCCTTGTCAGCCTACGTTAAATAAAGCCATGTAAACATTTAACTATGCCTCCCTGGAGCCACAGGTAGACCTAGGTCAACCCCCTTCTAAGTCTGGTGCTTTTGGGTGGAGCCTGAGAGTTCTGGGCTGACTGTCATAAGGCAAAAATCTCTTGCAAGCATTGCACTGAATGAGATGCAGGTCCCAGAAAGCAGCCCAACGGTAGTGAACAGGGCCTGAGGCATTCCTACCTCCACTGCCCAGTGAAGCTGAGGAAGGCGTCACTTGTCATCTTTCATTTTCATAACAAAAGTTTGTTAATCGTTGCTATGCCTACAAGTCAGATTTCCCCAGCCCTGAGTCCTCTGAACCATGTTCATTAAATTCCAGATGTATTTAAGAACCTACATTGGGGAGGAGAATGCTGTATTCTCATACACACCTTGCTCTTTGTCCCTCTGTCCTTTCGTTCATATTGAGATGCCTGTGGCCCTTGAAGCTCCTGTGTCCTGGCCCCATCCTAGACCCCTCAGTCTCAAGCTCCACTAGACTCTTCAGTGAAAACTCCCAGTGGGATGAACCCTCTCTCCACTCCATCTTCACAGGATTCCTTGACTATCTTCTACTCATCTCTTTATCCAATGAAATGTAAACATTACTAAGCATCTAGAAAGGAGCCATTCATTGGCCGTGTGACTGATTCACTGAATGATAGGGACAGGAAGAAGGGAGGACAAGGAGCCAAAAGAACAGTAGACCCTGCATGCCACAGTAACATGGGGTAGGGAACTCCTACTCCAGCCCAGTGAAGAATGTCTGCTTGTCACGGGCTGTTTCAGGAGCACGTTGGCATGCTCCACCTGGCTGCACCGGTCTTCACAGCCCTGTCCTGCCCTTGCAAAGAACCCACATTGGTTAATATTGTCTGCGTTGTCTCCTGCCCCATACCCAGAAGCCTAGCCCTAAATTTCCTGCCACACTGACAATGCAAGTGTCTTCTCCCAAAACAGAAAAATCTGCGATAACTGATGCGGCCGTTTCCGTGAAAGCATCCTCTCTCTTCTGACTGGCTGCTAAATCGGCCTTTGCTTTAGGATGTAAGGACAAGAAAACAAGGGCACTTCCTCCTTGGTTTGGGATCTGAATGTATTACATTAGCACTTCCCTAGCTGGTTAAGGACAAGCCACTGAACTGTGTTTGTTTGTTTGCTAAGTTTTCATTTTTTTCCTAGAGAGATAGCAAACACACACAACACTACCAACTCAAACAAGTGTTGCTCTGGATTGTAAACAAACACTAATTCTTCAGATTGGAACCCATGATTAAGCATACAAGAGCAGGGCTTTCTGCACATCACACCCCCTAACGTTTAGAGCAGACCTTGCCTGTCTCCAACCTTTCCAACCCCGAAGGCCATCACCATCACACCTGCTTTGATTTCAAGAAGGAAGCAGCAGGAAGTACAACCTGGTGTGACAGCGGCACAGGGTGATCTCAGGAGGCTGAAGCAGGAGGCAGTTTGCTCTAAGCAAAAGAAATCTCCAAGAAAAAGGCATAATGGGAAGGGAAGAAGAAACATTGCTGAGTACCATGTCTCTCTATTTTAAAAGGTGTCGGAGGGTCGTATTTTAAGAAAACTAGATTTAAATGTATTTCTTTCTGGGAGGGGAAAGCCTAGTGTATGCTGATTACAACACAAGCATGTTTAAAGAAAGTCACAATTGAAGTCCTGTGTGAAAGGACACCCCAGTGGCTCCCCACTTCTCTGACCTACTTAGTCCTGTTATAGGCTTCAGCTGGCAACCTGTTTCCTAATGCTTCTTCCTTTGTTCGTTTTACTTATCTTTCTTAATTACTACGAACCAGAAGCTGCAGCAGATGCTGAAATTCTTCCAGGGAAGAAAGGAGTAGTCCCTGCTCTCCTGATATGAATATCTTTGTGGAAGGAAACCCACAACATATGTCTCTGAGATGGGGCCAGGAGGCAAATGGTGCTGGGGGGTGGGGTGGGGACAGTAAAGAGCCCCGGAGTGTCATTCCACCCACCGTGACCTAGGGCGGGTTTTATTAGAAAGGTTTCATATGTTAGTTTGGGTTTAGGTTTTTGTGCTGGGGACTAAACACTGGCTTTAGACATGGTAGGCATATGCTCCACTATAGAGCCATAACTCTAGCCCATTACATCAGCTTTTTCTCTAAAAGTAAATACGAACAACATCAGGACCAATTACTATCACCATCTCTCACCTGAAAAAACCATGCTGCTGTTTCTCTCACTTTTGAAGTTTCTTCCTAATTTCTAAAGACTATCTCCTTGCGATCTCGCTGAATAGTCTCTCTCTGAACTAATAGTGTCGTGTGCACTTTTTGTCTTCCTCCTTGTGAACGAGAATTCCTGAAAAGACACTATGTCTCCAAGTCCAAATGATGAATTAGAGCGGCAAAGGTGTGGGAGGTTGGAATGCTGCAGATTTAGAGCCTACTTGCCTTATCTTGGGCTAGTTTTAACCCCTGAAATAGCCATTCCTTGCCCACCTCTGTGCTGGATCTAGCAGTTTTTACCTGCTAGCCACAGATTTAAAACCTTTTTGGAATCTATTAATAACTTAGCAGACCTCTAGTTTCCACCACCCCAAAAGCCAAGACTGTCATCAAATAGCATTTGAGGCCTACAAGAAAGATTCCCACATTTTTCTATAACTGTCTCTCTGCTGCTTTCACTGGGAACCTGAAATGTGGGGTAAGCAAGCTCCAACTTCCCAGGCCATAGTCACTCAAACTTGGCTCCAGAATAAACCATCTCTTATTCCCTTTGAGATAAGAGCTGTATGTGTGTGTGTGGTGTGTGTGTGTCTGTGGTGTGTGTGTATGTGTGTGTGGTGTGTGTCTGTGGTGTGTGTCTGTGTGTGTGTCTATGTCTGTGTGGTGTATGTGTGTGTATTGTGTGGTGTGTGTGTGGTGTGTGTCTGTGTCTGTGTGGTGTGTGTGTCTGTGTGTGTGGTGTGTCTGTGTGTGTGTCTATGTGTGTGTGCTGTGTGTTTGTCTATGTCTGTATGCTGTGTGTGTGTGGTGTATGTGTGTCTGTGTCTGTGTGTGGTGTGTCTGTGGTGTGTGTGTATGTGTGTGTGGTGTGTGTCTATGTGTGTGTCTATGTGTGGTGTATGTGTGTGTATGTGTGTGTGTTGTGTCTGTGTGTGTGTCTATGTGTGTGTGCTGTGTGTTTGTCTATGCCTGTATGCTGTGTGTGTGTGGTGTATGTGTGTCTGTGTCTGTGTGTGGTGTGTGTCTGTGGTGTGTGTGTATGTGTGTGTGGTGTGTGTCTATGTGTGTGTCTATGTGTGGTGTATGTGTGTGTATGTGTGTGGTGTGTGTCTGTGTGTGTGGTGTATGTGTCTATGTCTGTGTGGTGTGTGTGTGTCTGTGTGTGTGTATGTGTGTGGTATGTGTGTGTCTGTGTGTGTGGTGTGTGTCTGTGTCTGTGTGTGGTGTGTGTGTCTGTGCGTGTGTGGTGTGTGTGTCTGTGCGTGTGTGGTGTGTGTGTGTCTGTGTGTCTGTGTAAATACCCTCTACTTGCTGACAACAAACCTGCTCTGTAAAATGCCATCCATTCCTAAGAAGTCACTCAAAGTACTTTTTGTTACTTCCCTATTTATGTCTATCTCATCTACAAAATGATTGAGAGCATCGCCGGGGGGGGGGGTCTCTGTTTATCCCCCAGCTTCAGATACAACATAGACTTAGGAGTCAGAGAAGATCTGAATTTAAGCCAGGAGCAGTGGTGTAGGCCTGAAGTCCTAGTTACTCAGGAGATAAGAATTAATTGAGCCTACAAGTTCAAGATCAATCTGGAAACATAACAAGGCACAATCGCACAGGAAATAAATAAGCTCTGAGTTAAAACAGTAAGGATGAAATCATAACTATGCCACATACATCCACAGCCAGACACGTCTACCCATGCTGCCCATAACTGCCCAGGCACCACATCAACACCAACCCATCACTTCTTTCTTTAACCCCATGTGGCTGAGGCAGTCTCAGGGCAGACGCATGCGTACCAGGGTTTTCACCTCCATCTCTGCCTTCAGTCTCAAGATGCAGAAGCATCTTAGCAGCTACAAAGGAGGTTGGGCCTGCTCTGCCCTCTCCCACTTGGATGTCTGAGCATTTGCCTTCCACATGCCTTCTCCAGCCCCAACAATGGAACTGTGAAGATGGATCTGAGAGGGACTCAGTCCCTCCAGTGCCAGACTGATAGTTTAGTCCTTGGCAAGAACAAAAAATGACTCATTATTCTGATATGAATATCTACGTCTCCAAAGACTCACAGTCAAAACACTGGGCCTGTAATCCCAATTGCTCAGGCGGCTAAGGAAGAAGATCCAAAAGTTCAAGGCTTGCCCGGGCCACAGAGTGAGTCCAAGGCTAGACTCGGTAACTTAAGACGACCCTGTTTCAAAATAAAAAGTGGGAAGAAGTCTGGGGCATAGTTCAATGGCAGAGTGCTTGCCTAGTATGAACAATTCAATGCCCAATAACACGCACTCACACACATACACACACACAAGCATGCACACTAAAAAATATTTGTATTAAATACTTGTCTTAGTTATTATTTCTATGACTGCAATAAAGCACCAAGACCAAAAGCAACTTGGAGAGGAAAGGGTTTATTTCCTCTTACGCTTCCAGATCACAGTCCATCATCAAAGGAAGTCAGGGCAGGACCCTGGAGGCAGAAGCTGATGCAGAGACCATGGAAGGGTGCTGCTTCGAGGCTTGCTCTTCATGGCTGGCTCAGCCTTTTTTCCTATAGAACCTAGGCCCACCTGCCCAGAGGTGGGTACAGACCACGGTGAGCTAGACCTACCCCCGCCTCCCAGGTAATCATTAAGAAAATTCCCTACAGACTTGCCTATAAGAAGACTGGGGTTCTCCTTCCCAAACTATTCTGGCTGTGTCAAGTTGATAAAAAGTCAACCAGGAAGGTGTTCCTGCATGATAGAGCCATCCGCTCACGTCTCACCATGCTCTGTCCACGGTCCTGTGCCATCCGTCTCACCCACTCAGGGGGGTGGAGTCATTGTCCTTCTTTTACAGATGAAAATCTTTTAAGTTCAAAGCTACAGTTCAAAGGCTAGGAGATACCTCTCACACTGCCATCGGAGCAAGCAGCAGTGGTTTGGTTTTCTGTCTGGGCTCTGGGCCAGCCCAGTCACAGTGGAGGCAACGCCGGTATCTTGGGAACTTCCAGAGAATTCCACTACTGCTACTTCACATTCCTGCAGGAGACCTCATCTCGGCAGGTTTTGAGAACCTCGTTAGCAAGCACACAACCTCTCAGGGTGACAGATACTAGAGAGTAAGAGAACTCTTCCATGGTTCCAATTAAAGGTGGCTTTACCAGACTACCCAGAAGAGCCAAGACATCTCCATAGCAACTGATTTTAATAACCACAGTTAAAAGACCAACTTATTTGCCCAATCAAGTATTTACGTTTTTTAAACATGTGTGCATGTGTGTGTGTGTGAGAGAGAGAACGTGCGCACAGGCATGTGTGTGCACGTGTGCACGTGCCCAGGTGGGTGTGAGCACACCCATGCCCATGTGGAGTCCAGAAGCTGGTATCAGGCACTTTCCTCTAATCACTCTGACATTGATGTTAAGTGGTTTCTTCTATCTCTATCTTATTTTTTTATTTTTAATTACAGTTTTATTTACCATGTGTGTATATCGGGGAAGCACGCATGTCACAGAGCATATATGGAGATCAGAGAATGATTCTGAGGACTCAGTCTTTACTTTTCACCTTGTATGTCCAGGAATTGAACCCAGGGGATCAAGGCAGGCAAGATGCTCCTTTACCCACTGAGCCATCTTGCCAGCCCTCCACTTTATTTTTGAGACAGAGTCTCTCACTGAACTTGGAGTTCATCAAATTATGTAGACAGGCTAGGGATTCTGCCTCCTGCTCCCAGTCCCTTCTCTGCCCCTCCAGTGCTGGGATCACAGGCACAGGTTTTGTGTGAGCGCTAGGGTTTGAAACTCAAGTCATCCTGCTTGTGTGGCAAGCCTCTCCACAGTCCAGTCATAAAATATGCTCAGGGTTTCCAATAGATAATGAGTGTCTAACGTCCCTATGTGTCTAACATCCAAATAGAAGGAAGGGGCTTTCTGTTCAGTCCAGAACTAGAGATGGATGAGCAAAAGGTCTAAGCGACCCATGGCAGCCACCTGGAACCCCTCGCTTACTGGATCACTGCCTATCACGTGCAACCAGTAGTGCTCAGTGTAAGGAGCATGAAGGAACACCTCCCTTCAGAACCAGGAAGGCCTGGGTCTGGCTTCTGATGCTACTGCTTACTAGCTCTGGGTTCAAGCTAATTTGTTAGTCCTCTAAGCCTTAGTTTACCCCATCACAAAGTGGATACCCATCTCGCAGATCAGTGTGTCTCTGATGAGCATGGCTCTGACTTCTGAGGCATTACTTTACTCGTTGCTTTCATGGCTATGTCATGACTAGTGAACTTCCTGTTCCTTTTCAGGAAAAGTCTTCCTTCAGGATCCAGGGGAAATGGATTCCAGGACCCCCACAGATACAATCCTGGACGCCCAAGTCCCCGAAGTCTAATCTTCATGCACTCCTTTGCATTCACTAAGTTGTCTCTAGGTTAATTACAATAATTAACACAATGCAAATATTACTATTTAGCAGATAGTGGCTAAACTGTATAGGTGGGGAATGTTCTAGCTTCATTTCTGTTGCTGTGATAAAAGTACCCGGACTTTAAAAAAAAAAAAACTTTTAGGAGAAGGGGCTCTGTTTCAGTTCACAGCTTCAGGCTCATCACTGTGGGGAAGTCACGGAGCAGGAACTTGAGAAAGTTGGTCCCAGCACATCCAGAGTCAAGAGCAAAGAGAACAAACGCATGCATGCTTAATATTCAACCATTTCCCCTACTCTGATAAAGTCTGGCGCCCCAAACCAGGGAATGGTGCTACTCACTTCCAGTCTGGATCCTCCTCATCAAGGAAGGCAAATAAAGCCATGCTCAAAGACCAGTGGTTCTTAAACTGTGGGTCATGACCCATTGGGGGGGGTCGAATGGTCTTTTCACAGGGGGTCACCTAAGATTATTGGAAACATTAGATATGTACATTACGATTCATGACAGTAGCAAAATTACAGTTATAATGTAGCAGCAAAAATAATTTTATGGCTGGGGGGTCACTACGACATGAGGAATTGTATCAAAGGGTCACAGCATTAGGAAAGTTGAGAACCACTGTCCTAGAGCAACCTGATCTAAATAATCCCTCACTGAGGCTCTCTCTCCAGGTAATTTTAGGTTGTGTCAAGTTGACAATTAAAACTGATCATCATAAATTGGGCTGTACATGTTCAGCACCAATGCATATTTTTCTGAATAATTTTGATTAGCGGTTGGTTGAATGAGGAACCTACAAATGCAGAGGGCCAACTAAGAAAATGAATCACCTCTTACTCTAGAATGTAGCTGAGAGGCATTTGGTTCAAGGTTTACAATGTCTCAGGCCTGTATTCCTAGTTATTTAACTCAAACCATTAAGGTTACTGTTCGGTTTAATTGCTTATGTGTAAGCAGTCTTCCATTCCCTGCTGTTTGAAGAACTGGGTTAGAAGACTAATAACTGCTCCTACTACAAGCTCCATGGTCCTAAGTTCTGGGTGTTTATTCTCTATCTTGACTAGAGAGTTTTCCTCCCATGGAAAAGAATGGTATTGATTCAGCCAGTGTTCCCTGAACCACCTGAGGGGAACAGCATGGCAGGCAGGTACCGGGAACTTGATGGCTGGGGGCAGTGGAAGACTTCGGCGCAGAAAGGGTTATCTTCCCTGGCCTCGTGTGGTCAGCAGAGGCAGACTCTCATAGATTCTCAGGCTACCTCCAGGTGGAATAAATCAGAAGCACTGGGGTGAGGGGGCTGAGCCCAGCTGTCTGTTTGAATAATCCCTCTTCAAACAAAGATCACCCTCATCAAATGTCAAGGCAGCGCACAGGCCATAAACTCGCTGAGCTAAACCTGAAGGTGTCCCCTGCCCTTCTAGAAGAGCTGACAGACAAACTGCAGCCACAACTCAGGTCTACCACCTGAATGGCCAACCTCATTTCTGCTGCTTTACCACCTAAATCTGTAAGGGAGTCCCAGGTCCTCCCAGCTTGGAGCACAAACACTGGTTTCCCAAGGGCAGAGGAACAGACAGCCGACTATCTTTGAATGAAAATTAAAACCTGATCTATTGAAACCGCCTAGGATATTAGCAGTTATTTCCCAAGCCATTGACAAAATATATGTTCTATTCATAAGACTTGAAAATCTGGGGGAGCCCCGTGAAGACTTAACAGGCTTAACATCTGGAGGAACGTAGTTAAAAATGTCGACAGCTATGTCACCCTCTGTGGGGCACTGCAGAGAGGCTCTTTTTTCTCCCCAAATTGTTTCCAATAAATAAACATCACTTCTCTAATGAAGAGGGAAAGTAAAACTGGATTTTTGGCCATTTCCTATCCACATCATTCTACACTAAGGTATATTTTGCATTTCTATTTCTTTCTATACGGCAGGACAGTATGTATAGTAATTATTTATATGGTACCATATGGTACAAGGAGGATGGAATTCATTAAATATATTCTTCCAGCTGCCCTGAAAATAAATGAGGAGGTTAAATGCATTCCTAGGTACAAAGCACTAAGAATTAAGACAAGCTGTGGAGCTAAAGAAAAAAATAATCCCAGTATTGAGTCCTCTGAGAGGATCCCTTTTAGAAAAAAAAATTATGTGGCAAACAGCTTCTTCCTCTTATCTCCATTTTTAACCCCTGGAATGTGTAGCAGTTCCTGGTAAAGTCTTAGAGTTCAGGAAATAAAAACATATGGAAGAAAACCAGAGACACGGGGACCAGAAGGATCCTACATTCACCTACACTTCCATCCCTGTGGGATGTAAGATGTTGAAAATTACTGGCAAATTCCATTATCCAATGCATCCTCTCCCCCCTCCACCGTGAGTAATGTTTACTCATTTAAAAATATTTACGCTGGATATCTGATTTCATAAATTATAAACAAATAAGTCTCCTTTAGAGAGACATTGCAGCCACACAGGCATCCTTGCCCTGTCACACTTGATGTGACAAATTGATTGCTTCAAACAAAAATGTACACTTTTTATATCGAAAGTCTCTCAGCAGAATAAGCTCAGTGAATGCTCACTGAAATTTCACAAGGAGAATGGGAAATAAAGTTAAGAGCCAATAGAAAGACTACAGAAAGAGAAACTCCCCAAAAGCTATCTCCTGAGCCAAAATATCTCCCAAGGCTGACATTTCTGAAGTCTGAAGCCGCTCTCCTGAAAGGAGGGGTTGGTGGGAGGAGGTTTTCCCCATACTGGAGCTTACAGTACACAAGATCACCTCGGAATCTACACAATTTAGCTTCACACTGGTCTCAGTTTATCTTCTTGGCTCACCTGGTCCACACAGGCTTTGGCTTACAAAGCCCTCTGTCCTCCACTCTGACGGTGCAGTCCCATCTAATGCCAAGTTAGTAAGTTAAGAGCAAGGGTAAAGGATACAGGAGTCACTGAAACTTTCTCCAGCAGCCCAGATCCAACTCCACATAATCACCCACATACCTACTTGTAAAAATTGTCCTGTAAGAGCCTTGTTTATATTGTTTTAACCTTGACAGTAAAGGTATTCGACACATCACGCACAAACTTGCAATCCCCGTTCTGTAACACTCTCTGATACACACACCAGCCCCGTTATTTACTCTCCCATCCTCCCCGGCGAGAAAAGGATCTAAAGATGGGATGACTGCCTCCTGGTTGACTTTGAAGTTTTACTTTGGGACTGCTAAAGGGTATTGATCAGAACTTACCTACAGGTCCAGTTCCTAAGCAAGCACCAATGCTGAGGGAATAATTCCAAACCAACGACATTCAAAACATCTTCGATTTATTTGCAGACTAGAAATACCACTTGTCTCAAACGAGAGAGAAAACGCTCCCACTTTGTCAAATTAAAAAAGAATGAAAACTCACAATTTTCCTCTGAACAAATTTAAATTTTCTGGGTCACTTGCCTCATCTCACTTTTTAAGCAGCCTGACCGGCTCAGGGAGGCTACCAACTGTCTGCGAAGACAATTCCCAAGCCGCAGACCTTACCACCCGCCCCTGCCTACCTCACCTCACCACCAAGCCTCGCCCTTCCAACCTACAGACCAGGAGCTTATTCACAGGAAAAGTTGCTGGAGGTAGACTTCCCCACCTGCGCTGTCGGATCCGGATGCCTGGGAAGAAGAGAAAAGCTACCGGGCCGCACGCCCTCCAGGCCCAGGAGCTGAGCGCGTCCCACCCCAAAGACAGGAAGGCGATTTCCAAGCAGACCTGCACCCATCCCACTCAAGTCCGCACGCCAGCTCGCCGAGTCACTTACGTAAGCTCGCCTCGCACAGTCCCAAACTGCAGACACACACCCGCACCTGTCACGCATCCGAAATGGACAAGCGCCCACCCCCGAGGGATGCAAGCCACACAGATCGGGGCGCGTTGCGGTTTCCATTTCTTTTCCCCGGTTCTTTTCTTGTCCGGTTTTGTCTAACCACAATTACCTTAACAACCAAAGAATTGTCCCGACTCGCACCGGTGTCTCAGTTTCTCTCCTAAAGCCCGACTGGCGCCCGGAGCATGATAAGGCTCAGGAACCCGGGAGCCGTCAGCTTGACTCAGGGGGCTGATTCCGTCCAGGCGCTGCTCTCCCGGGTGTCGCCTCCTCTTCTTCGGTCACTCTCCCCGGTGGCGACCGCAGGGGGCTCAGCGAGCAGACTGTGCAGCCCCAGGCCCGGGAGGAGGCGCGGTGGGTCGCATGGTGCCAGGGCGCGGGGCTCTCGGGGTATCTCCCTGGCCCCTTGCCGGCCGGGGCTGGATCCGCCCCCTCGGCACCCGCAGCAACAGGGACCCTGGGGCGCCCCCGGGCGGAGCTCTTGGCCACCCGGCGGGGCCGATCGCCAGGAACTGCCCGGAGTCGCGCAGCCCAGGCGCTCAGCTCGGTCGCTGCCGCAGTGGCGCCCGCTGTCGGGGACCCAGAGCAGCTGCAGCCCCGCCGCCGCCGCCGCGCACCTGGGCGCCTGCACCTGGCCTGAGCCACGCGCTGCGAGCGGGACGCTGTCGCCTTGAGTGCGTGCGTCCCTAGAGCGCCGCCACCAGGCTCACCGGTCCCAGCGCCTCCCAAGGTGTCGATAAGGCTCTGTGCAGCAAGGAGGGTGCGGGGGAAGGAATCTGCAGATTCCTGGCAAACGAACAGCCGCCTAGAAAACCGAGGGACTGCCTCAAGCAAGCTAGGCTGAGCGGGTGCTGAAACTTTAGGGGTGCCAAGGTGCTCGCAATTCTGGCCAAGGGTACTGTGCCCCGAGAGTAACTTTTGAATCACTCACTGACATGGGGCTGGCGCCCCCTAAACTAAAATGAGCCTCTGTGCTCCTCAGAGATTGTTGCTAACCTGGTAGCTGTATTTATTCCGCACTTGATACTATCTTGAAACACTACAAAAGATAATTATGCAAATCTCCGGGGGCAAGAAAAGTTGGCATTCAAATGAGCAGGGGTAACTTGGAAGGACAACCTCAAGGTGGGAGTCCTAAAGGTGATGTTGGATGACTTAGGAGGCTGGGTGGGATGTAGAGAAGCTCACTTAGTAGAGTACTTGTCTGCCATAGAGTTTGATCCGGCACTGGGTCAAACCCAAGTGAGGTGCATCCACCGCAATCCAAGCACTCAGGAGGTGAAGGCAGAAGGATCAGAAGTTCAAGGCCATCTTTGGCTACATAGGGAGTTCGAAGTCACCCTGAGCTACATGAAAGCCTGTCTCAAATTACTTTAAGAAGCTATAGGTGGAAGTGGAACACAGTGGTTGGTGCTGAATTGTTACCAGTAGATGTGTAAATATGGCAACGTTAACAACATCTAAAATAAATCAGTAATTTATACTTTGATATGCTGTAGGAATTCCTACTGCCAGTAGCCTTTAAATTACCTGCCCACTTGGGCATGGCCTCTTATACCTTATATGCCAATGTAAAGCACACGTCTGGCCTCATTTCCTGCTGCGGGATTTGGTTGCTGTTCCCCGTTCCAGCAGAGGATTATGATCTGTGAGACTCCCCTAAATAAATAACCCTCTATTATACTCAACTCTGAGCTAGTGTGGGATTTCTTTTAAGCATCCTTCTTCATCTGGCGTCAATATATTATGTCACAGGAAAAAATTGAAATTACTGGATGTCATTAAGGATGAATGATCTGGACTCTTTGTCTTCATGGGTCTAGAGTTAGAAATTTAAAGTTTCCTTGGCAATATGCACATTTGTCAACACTAGTATGCAAAAATATGTAAAAAATGAAGAACATAAGATGAATGTAAATTGAGAGAAATTCTTTTAAAATGGCAGATTGTTAAAGGAGGCTCCAGAGTGAAAGAGGCCAGAGGACAAAGCTCCTAACTCTTAGGTAGGATCCTGTAAGTGACACTGATGACAATGTGATTTCAATAGTCTACAGATTCCAGAGAATAGATAGGTCTGCGTTGTTTCCTTACATAAAGTCTGTGTTCTAGCCATGCCGACAAGGTCCCATTTTTAGGAAGTACACTCTGAAGTATGACAGGATCAGTGGTGTAACTTGGAGTTAGGATGTACCCAAGAGCCCTGTGTGTGCTCTATTGGTAGGTGGTGAACCCTCTAAGTCAAACGTGGGATCCAGCAGAAGGAAGCTAGATCCCTGGAGGGGTGCCCCCAAAGGGCATGTGGGGAGCCTGGCTCCCTCTGCTGTCTCTTTTCCGGTGCCATAGGCACACGGCGCTCCTTCCAACTTCCTCCATAGTGGCAGCTTGAAGCACAGGACCAAGAAACCATGAGCTAAAACCTCTAAAACATCAAGCCAGAAGAAGCCTTCCCTCCTTGCAAATAGTTTATCTCTAGTCTTTTGCCACTGAGAAGGGAAAGTGATGAATACACAGGCATTCACTGCCTATTCAAAGATGGTTAGAAGCTGGTTAACACCTAAATGAAGTGAGTCAATGAGCTGGCCCAACTGCCGGTGTAATGTTTTTAAATTCAAAAAGATTTCAGAGTGGAAGGCTTAAAAAGATACAAAGAATTACAACTGTTCTCTTCACCAAGATGAACAACAAAGACTTGATAATTTTTTTACATTTTATTTTGTGTGTGGATGTTTTACCTGTGTGTATATGTACCATGTGTGTGCAATACCGCTGTAAGCCAGAAGAGGACAGCACATCCCCATGGGGCTGTAGTTACAGCTGGTTGTGAGCTGGAATGTGGGTAGTGGGAACCAAATCTTAGACCTCTAGAAGAGCAGCCAGTGCTCTTAACTTCTGAGTCATCTTGTCAGCCCCTAAAGGCTCACTTCTTTTCAAAGATGTTCCTCGCGGGTTTCATTGAAGAATTATCTCACCATTAACTGAGATGAAATGATGGTCTCTCTCCACGCAGCTTTGTGAATGTGCACAATCCCACTCAGCCTGTTTCTACTAACCCACTCAGTATTCCTGAAGGTCTTGCTACACACAACAACCTTTCCAGAAACTCATCGAAAGTATAAAATGAATATGGTAATATGTAAAATCCTAAATCTTTTTTGATTACTATAGGAAGGCTGCAATAGAATTACTGTTGGAAAAACTTTATTAACTTAATTTTAATAACAGCATCAACACCAAAGATAGAACAATGCATGTGTAAATACCTCTGAAGCTTTTTTTTTTTTTTTTTGGCCATGAGTTTGGGTACCAGATGACCCATGTCTTGTGTTATGGACATGTGATTTCAGCTAATGTTACTTTTCATCCAGTCTCTACAACTTTCCTCCGACCTTATGTGTAGTCTGTTTTATTAGTTGTGTGTATATGATATGTATGTATATAAGGAGACTGTACTTTCATTTCTTGGCCACCCAGACCAGAATAATTATTATAAACTAAATTAATTATAACACTGTTTGGCCAATGGTTCAGGCATATTCCTAGCTCTTATATCTTAAATTAACTCATTTCTATTATTTTATATTTTATCTCAAGGCTCATGGTTTGTTACCTCACATCTTGCTTCTTGGCCAGCTACATGGTGGCTGCCTGACTCTGCCTTCTTTTTCCCTGCATTCAGTTTAGTTTTTCCACCTAGCTATATTCTGCCCTGCCATAGGCCAAATCAGCTTCTTTATTAACAAATGGTATTAAAACATATTCATAGCATACAGAGGGGAATCACACATCATGTGTGTGTGTGTTCATATGTGTGTATGTAAGTGGGTGCCACAATGTGTCTGTGGAGGTCAGAGGGAAACCTTGGATATGAGTTCTCACCTTCCATTTCATTTAAGACAGGGTCTCCTGGTTCCAAGTTGTGTGAGCCAGGCAGCTGGCCTGCAAGCCTCCGGACATTCTCCTGTCTGTTTCCCATCTTCCTGCAGAAATACTAGGATTACAGACACAGTCTACTTGCCTGGCTTACATGAGTCCCAAGAATTCAAACTCGGAGCACCCACCGAGCCATCTCCCCATTTATAGGTAGTCTTTATCCTAATAGTTAAGGATCACATTCTTTCCATTTTGGCAAAGAAGAAAACTAGATTCTGGGTCAGCTTTTCCTCATGATATGTCCCAAAAGAAAACACATATTTTCATAGTGTATGAGTGAGCCTGATGGTCTAAGCTGAATCCCCAGAATCTGCATGATAGACAAAAAATGACTCCAGCAACTGGTCCTCTGCTGGACCTCTACATGCACACAGTAACACGTATGTATATATATGTTTTTAAAAAGAAAAGGTTTGTTCACAGGCCACAGCATCAGCACCATTGTGGGAGGCAGACAGGGTGCTTACTGTAACTCAGAAATAAGGGTTCTTAAGCTTTGCCTCAGAAGAGATAAGTCCAAATTTCTGGCAATGGAGACTCAAGGATTTGCTTTTGAGCAGGAATTTGTAAACCATGGCTTGCGGTTGCTTCCTTCAGAGAACTCAAATCATTTCTGTTACTATTAATTATACAACTTCATCAGGAGGAGTCCGTTTACTGGCAAGCATGCTCAAAATGGTACAGACTGGGGTTTTGCCTCTTTCCGGTGTCAGTCCTCAATCCACAGTCTTGGAACCTGAGTGTCTGGGAATAAATGTGTTTATATCTTAGTGCTGGGTAGTTATGTTTTGGAATGTGGAAGTGATGTCATGTCAGAATGGAGTTTGTATTTAAAACGTTTCAAAGCCTAATAATCAGGATGTGGGGATATGTGCTCTGACTACCAATACATGGGGCAAAAATTGAATAAGCAATAACAAACTCTGAGAAAGCTAAACAAGCCCAAAATAACCATGGAATGCTGTTTACAGCAGTCGCTAAGAACCACTGGCCTCACTCAGCCACTCCCAGACCCTGTGCCAAGTACTGCCTTCTAGACTCTTGTAGTACTGCCTTCTAGAATCTTGTAGTACTGCCTTCTAGAATCTTGTAGCGCTGCCTTCTAGACTCTTGTAGTGCTGCCTTCTAGAATCTTGTAGCACTGCCTTCTAGAATCTTGTAGTACTACCTTCTAGAATCTTGTAGTACTGCCTTCTAGAATCTTATAGCACTGCCTTCTAGAATCTTGTAGCACTGCCTTCTAGAATCTTGTAGCACTGCCTTCTAGAATCTTGTAGTACTACCTTCTAGAATCTTGTAGTACTGCCTTCTAGAATCTTGTAGTACTGCCTTCTAGAATCTTGTAGCACTGCCTTCTAGAATCTTATAGTACTGCCTTCTAGAATCTTGTAGCACTGCCTTCTAGAATCTTGTAGCGCTGCCTTCTAGAATCTTGTAGTACTGCCTTCTAGAATCTTGTAGCACTGCCTTCTAGAATCTTGTAGCACTACCTTCTAGAATCTTGTAGCACTACCTTCTAGAATCTTGTAGCACTGCCTTCTAGAATCTTGTAGTGCTACCTTCTAGAATCTTGTAGCGCTGCCTTCTAGAATCTTGTAGCACTGCCTTCTAGAATCTTGTAGCACTGCCTTCTAGAATCTTGTAGCACTGCCTTCTAGAATCTTGTAGCACTGCCTTCTAGAATCTTGTAGCGCTGCCTTCTAGAATCTTGTAGCACTGCCTTCTAGAATCTTGTAGCACTACCTTCTAGAATCTTGT
>PVIU01026127.1:0-22530 GCA_004026605.1 Ondatra zibethicus | reverse complement strand
TCAGGCACACTGTCTCAGTAGGTGGACCAGCCCCTCACAGTCCTAACTTCCTAACTCATCTTCTCCCACCTTCTGCTCTTCAACTGCACCTTGGGGGCTCAATCCATTGCTCTGATGTGAATGTGGGTCTCTGTCTCTATCTCCATCCATCGGATGAAATTTCTATAATGGTAATCAAGATAATCATCAATGTGACTATCTTGATTACCATTATAGAAATTTAAGGAAGAGATATGTTACGTGTTTTCTGCCTACGAGGCTGGGAATGGATGTGGCTAATAGACTAAGTGATCTCTGCACTATCTGTAAGGCAAGGCTATACCTGTTTCTCCCAAGCTCCCACAGCTGAACTAGAGGTGGTTGATAGTATAGGTAACCTCTGTGTTACCTGTATGACCAAGACCACTGTAGATCTTCCCGTAGGCCTTTAAGACAACACATGTAACCTGAATTTAGAATCCATCTTCATGGAGAGAGTGATAAGTACTTTAAGAAGAGTTCTGATGCAATTATGCCTCCATGTGCACACAGAATTGTATTACAACAGGAAACATTTTTTTTTTCAAATTGTACAGTACTTAAACATGCCTAAAATAAACTGCCTGATGTCAGACTCTCGCCGGTGGAACAAGCCCTGTCTATGGAGTCATGTTGACTGATTTCCTTCTTGACTCACAGGGGTTGTTACTCTGCCAACACCGATGTTGACAGAGATATTACAAGGTAAAGTTGGGCACTCTTAAGGGTGAGAACAGACAATGACCGGAGAGATTGTGAGGTCAGCTTCCTGTTGTAGATAGGCTTTGTACTATTTTTAAAGTCTCTGGAGTAGATAGCTTCACACAGGTGCATTTTTTGACCGTGTGAGCCAGGAAACCTTTTGGATTAACTCTTCCAGAATAGTAAGTTGTATGCCCCTGCTCTTTACCAGAAAGACTCCCACTGGATAGCAACCTTAAGATCTTCCATGCTGTTAAGAATGTCATGTCTCCATCAGGGTCCCAGGTCCAACTCAGATCCAGTTGTGACCAGTATTCAGAGGCCGGTCATTTTGTTGCTGTTTTCACAAGCTGCTGGTTATGAGAAGACAGGTCAGTTCTCAGTGACTTATGCGTGTGTTGATTCCTAACCCTGTCTAAGAGCATGCCTTTCTTAGCACTGTGCACACTGGCTATATGACATGTAAATTGAACATACGGACAGAGACCAAAATTGCTCCTACAGTTATTAATAAAGTTTAATTGGCTTTCTAAATTCTAGAATGAGATAATTGGAAATTCAATATTTTCTTTTCAAGCTCTGCTACCACCAGTATAATAACAGGGAGTACAGAGGGAGGCCACTTTTGACAGTCACAATCAGTAGCAGCCATCCAATAATTGTAAAACAGATGCAATGTTTCTCCTTCTCTCTGCTGATCTTCCAACAACCAAGTGTGTGCTTGCTTAGTAAAAATTAAAGTGACACGGATTAGGTAGGAAAGAAGGGAGGAATTGTCTTTTCGCCATTACCGTTTCTACATAAACATAGATGAACTCTGAGTTTGCACCTGCGTGCTCAGAGGCCTCCGTAGCCAGGGATTCAGAGATAGACGGTAGTGCTGAACTGTGTGCCGATAAAGGCTCCAACACACAGTTCAAGTGCGAATTACGTCTCCCCACAGTGGGAAGCCATCGACAGACTATGTTGCAAGGCTTTTAGACAACGATTCATATAGTTGCCCAACTGCTTGTGTTGACCGTTGGGAGCCTTGCATATTTTCCGTCTGTCTTTTTTTGAGTCTCAACTATTCTCTGGGGGCATGTTGTGTGGTATACAAAGCTAAGCGTTGAGCACTGATGGTAGTTTTGCCCTGAATAAACATGTTCATTCTGCCCACTCTCCCCTCCCCGCTCCCTCTCTGTAGACTGTCTTGGAAATCTCCGGACTGCTTTTTTAGGGCTGTGCTTTCCTTTCCCTAGTGTGAAACAGTCTGTCTTCCGGTGCGTGTGGCACACGCTGGTAGCAGAGTTAACTGAAACTGGTGCCTTTTCCCCCGCAGGCAGTGATTTGCTTTGATCATGAAAGGACATTTCTTGAGCGTGCTCTACGATAGCAGGAGGAGAAAAATGATTATCACAAACGCCGTTGCGATGCCCATCATTAGATATACAGTCTCAAATGGCGGCTGCACATTTCATATGTCAAAGGTACATAAGCACAAGGGAAAAATTTATCTTATTTTGAGAACCTAGAAAATTTTAGAGCTAAATAATGTAAAGCAAAAGTGAAAGGGTTGGACATTTTATAACCATCCATATTGAAAGTGAATACTTACAGCCCACTATCCCATATTGTCATTTTCAGAAAGAGAACAGAGTAAAGCTTTTCATGACAAAACAGTCTGCAGTGTTATCTGCTGCAAGCCAAGAAGGAAAGTTATAACCCATGCTTCTACTTGGATGCTTTTATTGAAAATTGATTTTTAAATTTAAATTATATAAGAGATATATTCTTTTTAAAAAATTAAAAAGTAAAGTTCATCCGCTCTTCCCACAGACCATCTGCTTCCAAAATCCTACTCCCCAGTTTCCCAGAAGAAGTCATTATTATTAATTTTTTTTGTTTGAGGCAGGGTTTCTCTGTGTATCCCTGGCTGTTCTGGAACTCCTATGAAGACCGGACTGGCTTTGAACTCAGAGATCCACCTACCTCTGCCTCTGAGTGCTTGGATTTAAGGCATGCACCACCACTGCTATCTTAAGAAGACATTATTAACTATTATTAAACACTCCATACATATGTTTCCAGGCATTGTTAGTGTGTATAGTAGTACCCATGAGAATGCACACATGCACACACACAAACACACACACACACACACACACACACACACACACACACACACACACACACACACACACACACACTGTTCAGGGTTAGGTCAGCATTCCTGGAAGGAGGGTTTCTGCATGGATCACCATCCACATGTAAATATGTTCCTTGAACCATATATAAGCAATTACTTTCCCATTTTATTTAATCTCCCAGGATGATGTAATGCCTCTGGATGGAGTTTCTCCCATTTCAAAATTATTTATGCAACTGTTGTCCAATCTTTTCAGAGCACTGTTAAAGCACTCTATAAGTTCTCGACTGCTGGCTGAGGGCTTTCTTGATTTCTTTTTCTATTCTCTCAAAAGTCCTTTGGGGAGCTTCAAACTTGTAATTAAGTCAGCAAGGCTGTGTCCTTCTTTATAGAAGGTCTGGTAGGGCCACTAGCAAACGGCTTTGGTTTGAATGTCAATGTTGCTGACAGGTGGGAGTGGTTGAACACTGGTCTCTGGCTGGTAGCAATGGCTGGGGAGGTTCTGGAAGCTTCGGGGCGAGGTATCCATGAAGGAAGTAGGCCAGCGGAGGTGAGCCTTGTAGTTCTGTCTCCTGGCTTCTCTGCTTGCCTAATTGAGGCTGTGGATGTAATGTGACCAGGCACGTTATCTTCATCTTATCATTCCTTCTCCATGGTGATGAACTATATTTCCTCAGTCTAAGGCAACACAAATACATCTTTCCTTTTAGGTCCTATGTCGTCATAACATTGGTAATAGCAACAAGGAATGTAATTAATGCATAAACCTGTCATTAATCATGATGCATTTTAATTTGTTTCCCTAAAGATAAAAAACAGAAAGAGAGGTTATCATAATACAAACAATAAATCATATAAAACCTACTTAACTTGTAACAGCAGTCCTTATTAACTGAATTTGAATTAATTGGCTGGAAATTTATATTGCTGTATAGTTTTTTTAAAGAATATATTTGAAGACTATAGAATCCTCAGATCACAGGAAAAATATCTGCATCCTTTTGTAGTTATCTAATGCTTGCTAATTACGTACTATGTAGCAACTGGCACAAATCCTAATGATATCAAGCAACACAGGCTGTATTAGAGAGCTGTCTTAGCATGTCTGTAATTAGGACAGTGAACAACATACTTCCATGGTTTCTGCTTCAGTTCTTTGCTCTGCCTTCCCCAGTGATGGATTATGATCTGGGACTATGAGCCAAGTCATGTCCCCAGCACTCTGTTTCCCATAGTTCTTTCTGGTTAGAGTCTTTTATCACAGCTATAGAGAGGCAAATTGGAGCAGATATTGGTACCAGAAGTGGGGTGGGTGCTGTGATGAACCCCATTGTTTCTGCTTTTACTGCCCTTGAATTATTTCCTTTTGTGGATGATTTTGGAATTTTGAGCTGGTAAAGTCCGAGTGCTTAGTAATACACCATATTAGTGGGATCTTGGAAGATAAAAATACTGAGAGAAATGAAGACAATGGAGGCTTGCCTTGTGACATTTCAAAGAGAAGCAGAGAAGGAGCCAGCTTTGTTCTCTGCTGGATTCAGACTTTAGAATTTCTGGTAATGATGGGACTAAAGAATCAGCTATGATTAATAAGAATCAGCACCACTGAGGAGAAACCTGTAATTTGCTGGGACAATGAATGCTGGTCAGCTGGACTTAAGAACTGGCTGTGATAAACAAGAAATCAATGTTATTAAGGTGAAATCTCCTGGAAAATATTTTTATCAGAGTGATCATACAGAAACTGTGGTACACGAATGTCAAGGCTACATCTCAAAGTGGTAACTAAAATGGTCAGTTTGTAAAAGAGATGCAAGACTGGGAGTGTCATGGAAGCCCACAGTTAAGAGATGTTGAACTTTTAAAGTGCTGGGAATTTTAAGTGCTGCATACTATATTTTATCTTATGATATCAGGATAACATCTTAGAGACAAAAAATGAAAGCTGACCACGTAAAGTGGTATGTTTGCATGCCGAGCTAAGAAGGGGTGAGGTTACTTTTTACTGTCCACTTGAAACAGCCTACAATAATCAGTGGGGGGGGTCTCAATTGTGGGACCACCCAGATTTGATTACCCTATGGTCATGTGTGTGAGGGATTGTCTTGATGATGATTTGTGTGAAAGGGTCCAGTTCACTGTGGATAGCACCATCCCTACACATTAGGCTCAGGCCATGTAAGGGAGCTAGCCGATCATGGCCAACGAGGAAGCCAGCATGTGGTGTTCTTTCACGGTTATTGCTTCAGTTCTGTTCTGATATCTCTCAATGATGGATTGAGAATCTGGAAGTATAAACCAAATACACCCTTCCCTCCCCTAATATGCTTTTTGTCAGAGTATTTTATCATAGCAACAGAAAAGCCAACTAGAAAATATATCTAAAATGAAGAAAGAAACAATAGCAAAGGAAAAAGGAAATCCTTTTTCAGACAGAAGGATGTGATGAATATGATGCAAATATACTCAACAAAATAGTCTCAAACCAAACTCAAGAATACATTAGGAACATACATCATAACAAAGTTAGTTTCATTCCAGAGATGCAAGGTATGTTCAACAAAGGAAAATGAGTAAATTTAATATTTCATATTAATAAGCTTAGAGACAGAAATCTCCTGTTCATTTTGATAGATGCAGAAAAGGAATTATACAAAATTCAACATCCCTTCATGATAAAAGTTCTAAAAAAAACCAGGAATAGGCAAAACATACATTACCATAATAATGGCTGTATATGACAAATCTGTATAAAACATTATGCTTCTATCTTAGGGTTTCTATTGGTAAAGTGACACCATGATCATGTCCAGTCTTATAAGGAAAGCTTTTAATTGGAGCTGGCTTACAGTTTCAGAGGTTTAGTTCATTATTGTCATGGCGGAAGCAGGTCAGTGCACAGGCAGACGTGATGCTGGAGAAGGGTCTCAGAGTTCTACATCTTGATCTGCAGGCAGCAGGAAGAGACTGTGTACTACTGGGCATAGTTTGACTGTAACAGACCTCAAAACCCACCCCAGAGAGACACGCTTTCTCTAGCGAGACCATACCTGCTCCCACAAGGATACACCTCCTGTTAGTGCCTCCTCCTATGAGCCACGCATTTAAACACCTGAGTCTATGGGGCCATAACTATTCAAACCACCAGAGCAGTTTTCCCCTTAAATGTGGCAGGAAATGAGAGTGGTCACTCTCTTCACTCTTATTTCCTACACATCTTGGAGCATGAGCTAAAACAAGACAAGAGAAAGAGGTCAAGAGATAGAGACTTGGAAGGAAGGGTCAAATTGCTTACAGATCATGTGATGCTATACTTAAGACCCCATGACTCCACCAAAACACTCTATATCTGCTCAATAATTTTAATAAAGTAGCAGGATACATAATTAACATACAAAATTAGTGGCCTTTATATGCACAAACAATAACATTCCAAGAAAGAAATTAGGAAAATATCTATTCCCAATAGCATCAAACCTCTCTAGAAATAAGCCAAATAACCAGGAGATGAAGGAACTCTGTAAGGAAAGCTGGACACTGAAAAAAGAAGCTAGGGAAGACACCTTACTTCCCATGCTTCCTGAATGGTAGAATTACTCTTGTAGCACTGACTGTGCAACCAAAAGCAATCCCCAGAGGAAACTCAATCCCTAGTCAGATTGGCAACTGTCAAATAAAAAAAAGTAAACAAAACAAGAAAACAACAAAAGCAGGGACCAAACAGTAGAGGGGATGTGGGGGAAGAGGAAATTTTATCCATTTTTTTTGTTTTGGTAGTTGGAAATCAGAGTGGAATCCTTTCAAAAAGCTAAAAAACAGAATACCACATGACCTAGCTCTACCACTTCCATATACCCAATGGACTCATTATACTGCTCTATGCTGACCCTTGCACATCCATCTTTATGGCTATTCTTGTCACAAGAACAAGGAAGGAGATTCAGCCTAGATGTACAGCAGCAGATGAATAGGTGATAAAATATGGTATCTAAGTACAATATATTTTCATTCAGTTATAAAAAATGTAATTGTGAAATTTTCAGGAAAATAGATGAGATTGGAAAACATTTTTTAATTCATTGGAAATTTTCACACATGTATACAATGTATATAATACATTTCCATTTCTACTACCTTCCTCCAGCACTTCCAGGGACTCCCAACCCATCTTCCCACTTGCCTCAAGTCCTTTTAAAAACATAACGACCCACGTATTCTCATTAGTGCTGCCTCATATGCACAGAAGGGTGAGGTCTTCCACTGCAGCATTGGCAGCCTACTATTAGCCACGGCCCAGAAAAGGTGGTGCCACTCCCCAGCAGTCATCAGCTACCAATAGATCTGAGCAAAACTTGGGGCCTCAGAAACCAGGTCCCCATCTATGCCGGCTATTTGACTGGTTGGGTCATGAGCAGGTAGCCACACCTATTGTGAGTTCATATACGCAGTAGTCTAGTTATGTCCAGAAGCTAGTATAATACAGCTACAGTAACTATAAAGCTGAGATAGCAGAAGCAACATGGAAAAAAAAATTCCTGGAAGCAGAATAGTAGAAACGGTGACAGTAGCAGGAACTGAGGCATACAGCCTTGTAGGTTGTAAATTAGTTTTCAGTGAACTGAAATGGAAGCCTGTAGGCAGTTGTTCTTAGAGACAGTGCTTCCCCTATGTCTTTTGAAACACAGATGGCTATAGTTTATCAATTGAAGACAAATAGGTAAGTACTGCTAGTATCTACACAGCAAGCCCAAGGAAGTATCTCATCAGTTAAGAGAAAGGTTCTAAACTCAAAAGTTTATTATGCCACAGATAACTTGCTTGCAGCCTCTCCTGTGCCTATGATCAGAAGAACAGCAGGATCTTAGCCTTGAATGTGAATAAATCCTGTTATTCTTTACACATTAATTACCTGGTGAGCTCGAGTTTGACTTTCTGATACTGTTGGATTACTTAACGGTTGGCAGCGTTTGTATGAATCTCCATGTTGAGTCCATTAAGCAAAGATCGCTGGACTATTTTGGTTCCTTAAAATTTTAAACTTTCTGTGTCTCCTACTTAGAGGAGGGTACAATTATCTTCCTGGATGTAAATCATGAAACCTAACCTGTGAAAATAACCTGCCTGTCACATGTGAATATTGCCACATCCAAGCCTTATGTGGGCTTTTTGAAACATTTCACTTCCCTGCTTCCTGGACTTGGGAGAACTGCTAACAGCACAGCCCAGGAGGGCTGAAGATCTGTTCTCAGCTTCAGATTGTCAGTATTTCCCATTGCATCAAAGTCTGTGATTATTGCCACATGGATAAAACCAATAAAATGGAAGAAATCCAATTTAAAAATTATCATCTTATATGATTACTCTTTAAACAGTTTCCCCAGTATAAGACATTTGCCTCTTTTTTACAATACTACTGGAGAACATTAATATTCTCTGCCTAATAACTTACTAGTGGCCTTGTATACTTTATAGCAATTTATGAAAAATACCACTTGTGCTGAATTTTCCTAAAATCATTCTACATTTATTCAAAAGTAGATGCTTATATATAACTTATACAATTATGAGTTTGGCATAATTAAATAGCAAGTTACTATAAATCTATTTGGACCTTATATCACCTACTATAATTTGATCCATAAAATGATCACTACAGTTCATTTGATTTTTTTATTCGTTGGTTGGGTGTGCTCTGATATGGTAGGCAGTTCTTTCAGTTTTATTAATATGTATGACCTTCTCTGGGTAGGGTTAGTGTCCTCAAATTTATAGTGGTTGCTGGCATTGGGAATGGAATAAACAAGTCTGCTTAGCTCTGCAGAAAATAGAATAACATGTAATTCCATCAACTTTCTTTTTAGTTGTTAGCTCTAAATGCAAGTCTCTTGTTATAAGGTTAGTAGGGCTGACTTTAACTCATCATCTGGAGCCTGAGCTGAAACACACTGGATTATGTATTTAAATGTGCTCACACATTATCTCCACACAGAATGAAACCAAGTAATCAGATTTCCACTTTACTTCTCCGCCAGAACCTGTGCTATAATTTTGCACTCACTGGAGGGAATTTGGCAATGTGTTATTCTCTTCAGGCCTGTTTTCACACAATGGCAATTCGACTGAAGTGCAGTGTAAAAGTATTTATTAAAAGCAATTCCCCTCTGGCACTTGGAAATTAAAGACAATAGGAGTATGCTGTTTGCTCTCTGGGAAGGGTTCTCATTTTGTGAGTTGATGAAAAAGTTTAGTGTATCACACCTTAAATAAGTATATATACAATCCCCTGAGTAGGAAAAGCAGGTCCTTCCAAGAGTTCTTGAAAAGTTCAAAGAACAATACCCAGCACCTTGGAACAGAGATGAAGGGAGATTGTGGTCCCATTTTTCCAGTTTTTTGGATGTCAACCCCGATTCTTTCCAACTAAAGGATCAGTCTCTTCCATTGACCCGGCAGCATTCCCATCCCTGCCTCTGGTGTCTAAAGGCATTATTACTGTTAAAGATGCACTTAGATTACAAGGTTTTGGACTCTGAAAGTTATTCTGACTTGAAACACTAGGGCTTCCTGAATGATCCAGGAGTGCCAGGGTACTCATTCCGTGAGCTGCAATGTTGGATCAGGTAATCTGGCTAGTCCTTGACTGAACTGATAAATTCTCTGTGTGCATTTTTGTATTACCTGTCCTGGGGTGATGTGAGTAAAAGTCTATTCACCAAAGTCTGGGAGCGAATAGAAGATCAAAGAACTGAGTCCATGCAAGTTTAAATCAACAAACAAGTGAGTTTATTGGGGTTCTTTAAAGGAGAAGGGCCTATCCAAGGCAACTATATTTCTGAAAAGCCCATCCCAGCAAGGATGACAGCTCCTGAGAGTGACATCCCTGGAGCTACATGCACAGTGTGTAGGCAGCTTGTGGCCAGAGAATCTCATCCCTTTCTTAGTGACTTTTCTGTGTCTGTAAAGAGACATCATGGACAAGCAGCTTCCATGAAAAGTGCTTAATTAGGGCTTGCTGACTGTTTCAGAGGGTGAGTCCATGACCATCCCAGCATGGAGCATGGCTGCCGGCAGGCAGGTGTGGTACCAGAACTGAGGCTGAGATCTTGCTTCTTTTTTTTTTTAAATTGATTTTTATTGAGCTCTACATTTTTCTCTGCTCCACTCCCTGCGTCTCCCTTCCCCCCTTCAGCCCTCTCCCCCAAGGTCCCCATGATCCCAATTTACTTAGGAGATCTTGTCTTTTTCTACTTCCCATGTAGATTAGACCTAAGTATGTCTCTCTTAGTGTCCTCATTGTTGGCTAAATTTTCTGGGATTGTGGTTTATAGGCTGGTTTTCTTTGATTTATGCTAAAAAAAACCACTTATGAGCTAGTACATGTGATAATTGTCTTTCTGTGTCTGGGTTACCTTACTCAAAATAATATTTTCTAGCTCCATCCATTTTCTTACAAAATTCAAGTTGTTATTTTTTTCTACTGTGTAGTACTCCATTGTGTAAATGTACCACATTTTCCTTATCTATTCTTCAGTTGAGGGGCATTTAGGTTGTTACCAGGTTCTGGCTGTGACAAACAATGCTGATATGAACATAGTTGTGCACATGTCCTTGTGGCACAATTGAGCATCCTTTAGATATATAACCAAAAGTGGTATTACTAGGTCCTGAGGAAGGTTATTTCCTAATTTTCTCAGAAATCACCACACTAACATCCAAAGGGGCTGTAACAGCTTGTATTCCCACCAGCAATGCAGAAGTGTTCCCTTTTCCCCACAACTTCTCCAGCATAAGTTGTCATCAGTGTTTTTGATCTTGGCCATTCTTACAGGTGTAAGGTGGAATCTCAGAGTTGTTTTGATTTGCATTTCTCTGATGACTAAGGATATTGAACATTTTCTTAAGTGTCTTTCAGCCATTTTAGATTTCACTGTTGAGAGTTCTCTGTTTAGGTCTGTACTCCATTTTTTATTGGATTATTTGTTCTTTTGATGACCAATTTCTTGAGTTCTTTGTATATTTTGGAGATCAGACCTCTGTCTGAAGTGGGGTTAGTGAAGATCTTTTCCCATTCTGTAGGCTGTCATTTTGTCTTGTTGACCGTGTCCTTTGCTTTACAGAAGCTTTTCCGTTTCAGGAGGTCCCATTTATTAATTGTTTCTTTCAGTGTCTGTGCTGCTGAAGTTATATTTAGGAAGTGGTCTCCTGTGCCAATGAGTTCAAGTGTACTTCCCACTTTCTCTTCTACAAGGTTCAGTGTGTCTGGCTTTTCACAATAGCCACAAATAGCATAAAATATCTCAGAGTATCTCTAACCAAACAAGTGGAAGACTTGTATGACAAGAACTTTAAATCTTTGAGGAAAGAAATTGAAGAAGACACCAGAAAGTGGAAAGATTTCCCATGCTCTTGGGTAGGCAGAATTAACATAGTAAAAATGGCAATCTTACCAAAAGCAATCTACAGATTCAATGCAATGCCCATCAAAATCCCAGCAAAATTCTTCATAGACCTTGAAAGAACAGTACTCAACTTCATATGGGAAAGCCAAAAACCCAGGATAGCTAAAACAATCCTGTACAATAAAAGAACTTCTGGAGGCATCACAATCCCTGACTTCAAACTCTACTACAGAGCTACAGTACTGAAAACAGCCTGGTATTGGCATAAGAACAGACAGGAGGACCAATGGAACCGAATAGAAGACCTGGCTATTAATCCACACACCTTCAAACACCTGATTTTTGACAAAGAAGCAAAAATATCAAATGGAAAAAAGAAAGCATATTTATCAAATGATGCTGGCATACCTGGATATCAACATGTAGAAGAATGAAAATAGACCCATGTCTATCACCATGCACAAAACTCGAGACCTTGCTCCTTATCTAAAAGTTTGAGATAGGGAGAGAAGAAGGGAGAGAAAGTGAGGTAGAGACAGACAGACAGACAGACAGAGAGATGGGGTCTGATGTGGGCTTTGAGGTTTCAAAGCCCACCCCCAGTGACACACCTCCTAATTCTTCCAAAAACAATTCATCAATTAAGTACATAGCATTCAGATATGTAAGTCTATGGGGCTCATTCTCATTCATACTACCACAATCTGTATCAGAATACATGGCTACTCAATGTGCCTGGGTGTACGGGTGCAGGTGTGCATGTGTATGTGTGTTTATATGCATGAATACATGCTCCTTTCAAGATCTCACCTATCTTCTACTAAATTATTTTATTATTAATTCTCAATCTATAGAGGGATTATTTTCTCAAAGTTTGTATCATATATTGACGAGTTCCTTGAAATTTACTACTTACTTCATAAATATACTATCCCTCAAACACTAGAGGATGAATTATGGAAAATATAGATGTACCTGAAAGCATGTAATTAGTGAACTAATTTTATAAATGGCTTTGTAAGGTATGATGATTCCAATATGCATTCTTTTAATTTCTGTGCCAGACAGACACAGTCCTTGATAACTGGTAGTGTGATTACGAAGGAAATCATGGCACAGCTGCCCTGCACAGCTTCCCCCAGGAAGCCTTTGGGGAACAGCAGACAACACACCGGTAATGACTTGCAGAGTACCTCACAGCTCCTTTTTGGTAACAGTGTGTGTGAGAGACTCATTCTTTATAGATCATATCTGGAATATAAAATACTTATAAATAGCGTGAAACAGGTGGAACTTATTATGGGAAGAAAACTGGAACATTATAAAATCCTGTTCAATAGTTTTTGGTCATTACTTTTTCCTTATGGAGAATATCATCCATTGGGGTCATCAAAGAATGAAATTTTCTGGAAGTCAATTGCTTTCTTTTACCAATTAGGGTGCTTTATTTCTGATGAATGACTGCATGAATAACTAGTTATTAAGTTAATTTGCATTAGGAGCACTTCGTGCATTTAATTGAAGAGGTGAAGCTTAAAGGAGTTACACTTTTGTGAAATAAAGAACTTATTATAAGATAATGCTAATTCCCATGTGGGCATGGCTGCCAGTTTCTGAGTCTTGCAGCATGTTCTAAGTGTGCCACACGTAATTCTTTTATTTCCTTCTCAAGACTTTTGCTTTTGTCTTGTCCCCCTTTCAATTCCTTGCATTGCATCTAATTTTCATGTTTTTTGGTTATTGTTCTTTCCTCTTCATTTTCACTTCTGAGACTCAGTTCCTATGTTTTCTTTTGATATAAACAATAATCATACGCACTTGGCTGAACACTTTCAGGGTTATTAATATGTATGATCCTTTTGTTGCCCTATTTCAACTGTTCCTTGAAAGTCACCTTCGTAGCTAGCTGCCTTACGGTAGGCATAGCCAACTGAGTAGTCTCCCAAACTTTACACTGAGAGCAAGCCAGCAAGAAAAGCAGCCAGCAAATATACCATGACATTTGTGCCAGGTAGTTTTCCCATTTTAACTTTTATATCTTAGTCCTGTTTCCCTACAGAATCAGGATTATTAAAAGTTATGTTAAGATGTTGAAAATAACCCCATGGATAATCTTAAATTAGCAGGAGTAGCGATAAGCAAAATGGGTTTCCTGGCGAGGTCTTGCCCAGAATGGGGCATGATCATTTGAGGAGATGTAGAGAAAGAGACTGACAGCTCTGAGAAGAGCAAGCTTGGCCTGGAGGAGGGAAACTGATTCTCAGCTGCTGCTGGATTCTGCAAGTGGCCTTACATTCTTGACAACAGCTGCTGAAAATGAGAAGTTCATACATGGAAACCAAGGAAGTCTAGCAACCGGGATGGGGTTGCTGGGGAAGGTGTGCCACACCGCTGTTATGCGTAGATTTTTTTTTTTAAAGCGGTAAGATGGAAAGAATTTTAAAAGAAAGTTTCCACGAATCTTTAGCTGGATGAATTTGTCTGGTTTTTTTTTTTTGAGGGGTGGGTTTCGAGACAAGGTTTCTCTGTGACTTTGGAGCCTGCACTGGAACTTGCTCTTGTAGACCAGGCTGGCCTCGAACTCACAGAGATCCACCTGCCTCTGCCTCCCGAGTCCTGAGATTAAAGGCATATGCCATCACCGCCTGGTGAATTTGTCTGTTCTAAGAAGCATTGATGGAAAGGGTTTAATTGTATATGTATTTAAACTAATCCATATCGTGTTCTTAGATGGGAAAAAAGGGCATGAGTAATATACCTTTTTCTGTCTCTGAACAATTCTTGATTTTTTTCCCCCCTTGACGAGTCAGTGATTTGTGGAGTCCCTACTGTGTGCCAGACACTGACAGAAATGAAAACAGTTTGGCAGTTAACCCTAGAATTTGACATCTTCTAAAGGTAAAATACTTGTTAACTTTTCTAAAGATGTTTAATGATAATCTCCAAATGTTTAGTGTTGAAAAAGAGATTGCTATCCATCTAATTTCATACTACTTTACTGGTTCTTTCTGGGTCAAACCTTACATGTTCTGTTCTTTAGCCATGCTATAAGTGGCTAAAGAACTCTGACATGTGTGCTGTATGATTCTAATACTTAGCACAATTTCTGGGACACAGTGAAGGTGCTTTAGGTACTCACTATATAAATTCCAGTCTAAGGTACATTGTTGGTTAAGAAACAAATTGTGGCTTACTCTCTTTGGAAGGAGTAGCAATTATTAATTTTCCCTTTACTCATTTTAATCAATACAATTCTAGAGAATGTATATGTATTCTAAATTCTATAAAAGATTCTTTTATAACACTGTATTATAACCCAGGAGGCAGGACTAAGGCACCAAGGTTTCAGTAGAAAAAGGCTGCCAAATTCAACCCGATTAAATGTAAATATTGATCTTTTATCTTGAATTCACTAGGCTAAAGGGGCTAAAAATGAAGAATTTAAAACTGTAAACTTGCATTTACTATACTGTTGTGTGTTTGATAGACAGGTACTTCTTGACATATTTTATGTATTCAACACTGTATACTTGTATTACAAGTGTGCCATAAAATTAAAATTGTTAATTAAGGAAAATAAAACATTAAAATGATGCATAAATATTCATCTTTCTAAATTTTATAATACTCTGAAAATATTTTCTAAGTGTAGTTCATAGGTTGCCCAATATGTGAATGGTTTTGAAAATGACACGAATAAGATTTTTAAGATGATAATGAAATATTCTCATTTTTGTTCCAGTTCAGAGATATTTTGCTGATAGAACGGGTGATTTACCATAAAATGATTTCCAGTCTCTATTAATTTGTAGAACAAATGATGTGTCTCTTACAGCCCTGCATCATTTCGTTCATCAGCCAGAGAAGCTAATGAAAGTTTGCCTATACTCCTGCGTGAGATGAGCAGATTTCAACTTTTCTCATATTAATATAAATTAGATGACTTTTGTCCTTGCCCGGAGTGACAATGTCAGTGTCGGGAGCTTACATCTTTCATGACTGTCAGCTAATTAGGATGCAGGGGTGCTTCTAAGTCCGCACTTCTAATCCTTTCTTCTGGATTACATCCAGTGTGAGAACTCCTGCCAGCTACTGTGGGGCCCTGAGCTAAGTTTCCCCAGCCTGTGATAAGCACACTCACAGTGAGAGATTCCACAGCAGGAGGTAAAAAGCCACCTTTTTATGCACCAGCATGTAAAATAAATCTGATAACTACACTGTTGCAAAGTCCTCTATCCACTGCCACTGAGCAGATAGCATATTGCTTTGAACTTCAAGACTGTCAGTCAAAGTGGGACTCTTGCTTGATGCCTGTTAACAGACAAGTGCAAGACTTGCTGTGGAGTTGAGAGAGAGGGAGTCTTTGTTAGTGAGTCTTGATGATGCTGACTTTGTTTACAGTCTCTCTGGCTGTAAATAGAGTCATGCTTCCTGTTTCTTTGGCTTTCCTGCTCATCCTATGCAGGCTAAGTGCTTTCTTCCCTTTTCGTCCTTCCTTCGCTCTTTCCTTTTGTACCTTTGCTTCCTTCTTCCCTCTTTTGTTCTCTTCTCCCCTTCTTCTCTTCCTTCCTCCCTTCCATCTTCTAAGACAGAGTCTCAGGTGGCCCAACCAAGCTGGTCTCTAACTCATGATGTGGTCTTGAAATCTCAGTCTTTCCACTTCTACCTCCCATATGCTGAGGTGGCAGTTTCTCTTTTACCCTCACCATTGCACACCAACTTCCTTGTTGACATCTTTACAAAAATTTCGTCCTTAACTAAACCTCATCTTTCTTTACAATCTTGCATTCATTGGTTGATTCTGTCACTACATCGTTATTTAGCTGGGATTTTTTTTTTTTTAAAAACAAACTCTGGTTTCTGAAGAAGTTTGTTGGAAGCTGTCCTCCGGATGGTTCATACTCTACTTCCCCTCACTACTCGTCTGTCCTCAAGAGCCAATGCTTTTCTCAGTTTTTTTCTTCTTCCAAAATTTGAGCAAGACTGTATCTGCCTTCAGATTGCCCAGGCTGTATCATTTCTCAGTAATCTCTAATCTCTTCCTGTTTTCCCCCCGATACATTAAAAACAACAACAACCAAACCAAACAAAACAAAATAAGAAAACCAACTCTGATACTTGTCACATAATTTTTAATATGCCCTCTTCCTACCTATAGTATCAATATTTGCAGGGGACACTCTTCGGACCCTCTGATGTCCCTCCATAGTGACAGTCTATGCACTTGATGTCTGCTGCCCCCTCATCTTTTGTCCCCCTAAACCGTTTCAGAAATCTAAGTCATTGAATTCCAGCAGCTTCTTTTGTTTCTGCTATTCTGAGTGTCACAAAGTCCCCAGCTTGTGCATCTCTGCAGACAAGCTTGGGCAGGGCCGTGCTGACATCGCTCTGTTCTCTTCTTTCCACCCAGAGTGCATGTCAACTTAAGTATTTCAATGCCCTCCTTCCAGCGCCCTTCCAGCTCTGTACACTGGCCAAGTTCCTCCTGGCTCAGTTCATTCTGCTCGCCTTTGTACTGTGCTTAAATGCACAGTCCAAAGCCTGACAAGACTGCAGTCATTATTCACTTGTGGTTTGTGGCACTGGCTGGGCACAAGCCTGCTCCTGCTCAGTGCTGTTTCTGAGATTCATTCTCCTGATTTCCAAAACTGTAGACTCTCCTCTTCTCACAGGTCTTAGTACCCTGCTGCCCGCCCCTCCTAGCTGCAGCCAGCATGACCCCTCCCATTCTTTCCTAACTTTGTCATGAAGCAGTGCCTCATAATGCCCAATGTGAACACCTCTGTGATAACTGGATCACTTAACCTTTGTCTGCTCTTACCGATGGATGAAATTTTTATTATGGAATACAGCTTTCGTTAAAAGGATAGATTTGGATGATTCAGGAACCGGGTGTTGTGGCTTCCAGATTGGAGTCTGGAGTCAACAGACCGGAAACTGAGGCAGGAAAATCACTGTAGGTGCCAGGTGAACCTCAGCCACTTCATAGTGAGTTCAAGGGCAACCTAGGCTATAGAGAGAGGCATTGTCTCAAAAGTAAACAAAAGTAACCAAGATTATGCGTAGGTTTTTCCACAAGACTCCTTCAGTAGGTATCTAAGGCCTAACCTAACACCTGTTGGTTGGGATGGTGCTAAATAGATTTGGCTGGTACACACCAGGCAAGCACAGCAGCTCTATCCCTTTTAGGTTTCTATCTAAAAGTGGGGTTGGGTTTTGATGATGCATAAATATTTCAGTGTGAGCTGACCAGATCCAGAGAGGTTCCTAAATCCAGTATCAAGGATCAAGAGACACAATTGTAGGACAACAAAGCGAGAAGGAAAGGCAGATAGCTGCAGACCCAAGCTACCAAAGATGGCTCGAAGCCAGCAGGAGCTAGGACTGTGTGCTGACACCTTGATTTCAGAGGTCTGGCTTCAGATCTGGGACAGGACAGTTAAGCAGCCCCTGGAGGCAGTAGACTCGCTTCCCAGTTACTGCTCCAGTCTCTCCAGTGTTTAGGGAGTGTGTCACACGACAGCTGCATCGAAATTCAGAAACCAATGGCATCCGCTGCTGTTAGCATAACTTTAGCCTTTTGGAAATGCCTAGCGTTTATAGCAATGTCCTCTTTCTGCCCCAGGATCTGTTGTTGGACACCGTGCTGCACTGACTTATCATATTGCCTTAGTTTTCCCTGACATGTGACAGTTTCCTTATCTTTGCATTCTTAAGGCTTTGTAGTTTTGAAGGGTCCTGGCCAGTTGTTCTGTGGAAGCCCCTCAGTTCAGGGTTGTCTGCTGGGACTCCTAGAACTGAGAACACCAGGGAGGGGCTTCTTTCTTGACAGTCAATTTGTGGGTGTGAAAGATCAGTTTGGCCCCTCCAGAGATACAGAGTTGGCTCACACAGCAGTTTCCTCTGGTGAAGAGTTATTCCTCCTTTCCAGTACTCCTGCTTAGAAGCTTTGCTCCAGGCAGAGGATCATTTGAATATAGTCTTAGAATATTTCTGTAAGGAAGATTAGTTGCTGTCTGCACTTATTTGCTTATTCAATGATTTATATGATTGAATATAACTTTTCCTGTTGCATTTTTCATTTAAAAAAGATCTCTTCTCTCCTGCTCAGTTTTCCCTTTTGCGTTATACTTCCCCAAACCCACAACCTGAGTCTCTTCCTCCCCTTTTTTCTCTGTCATCCTCATCTTCCTCTTTCCGCTTCCATCTTTTATTTGCTGAATATTAGCTGAGATCCAGAGGCTGTCTTTGAAAGATGTGGCCATTTATAATGGATAGTTCACTATCTCCAGAGAACACAGCCCAGAAGATTCCATCGTGTGCTGCTTACTGTGCCAGGCCTGACAATGTAGAGGTCCTCTGGAGGTCCCCCAAAGGGAAACTGCTCTTGTTCCATCCAGTCGGTCTTTGTCTCTCTAACAGTTCACAAGTTGATTGTGATGCACTGATTTCCTTCCTCTATGCACTCTCTAGGGAGGATTCCATCATTTGCCTGTTTTAAGCTTCTAACAATGATTCTGAAATTCCCAACCCCTATCCCACATCCCCACCCCTGCCTGTATATGTAATATTTGGCTGGATTAGGAGTTTATTCTACTGTGTGGCTACTGGAAATAGTCCAGAGGTGCTTCAAATGCTGTCCAGGTGCCACTCTTTTCCTCTAAGCCTGACTCTATTACATAATGACACAGTATCATTTACTGTGAGTAACTCCTTCCTCAAACCTGCTAAGTCCAGTCAGGTAGAACCTGGTGAAGCTGTGATCTAAAGATATCTCAACAGTTTGCTGTTATTCTCTCTCAGCATCTGTTGAGGTATTCAGCATCATCAAGATTTAGCATTGCATCACGGAAGTCTTCTCCCATCTCGTCTAAGTGTTTGCATCATCTCTTCCCCTCAGTTGAAGACACACGCATGTGAAGTCCTGTAAGCAGCCTTGACCTATCTTGCCATGGTTGAGTCTGTTTGTGCCTAGTAATGCTGAGGCCCATGCTAGACATATAATTTTAATGTTTTTTGGAACTTGAAGACATCCTTTCTTGTGTTAGACTCTGGGATGACTTCCTTATTTCTCTCATATTCCTGTTCTTTCTTCGTGATCAAAAGAAATATTTACTCTGAAAGTACTTTTCCACACTCTGGAGCGATGGCTTCTATATGCCTCCCTAGCCTTCCCATACCAGATGCCTTTTAGGTTATATTTTTTATTATCTAAATATGTCACCTCCCTCTAGAGGCTGAGCTGTGAGCAAATTGGAGTTGTGTTTGGTTTATCTCTCTGTATTCATGCTGAACCACACAGGAGCTGGTTTTCAATGCTCATATACTTAAAGGATGAGGGAGTCCAAATCTGCAGGTATTTTATTTTCTTCTTGTCAGCTCAATGTTAGTTCTAGGGTGGAATTTTGTATCTCATGTAAAATATGCTATCTAGGTGATTTTAGTTTCAAGTCATCTCGTTTGTTTACTCACAAGAAAATGTGGCATATGAAGGTATGAGGTGTAGTCTGCAGAGAAAGGCCTTTTGAGAATAGAGGCTGACTTGGCAGCTGCTCACTGAGACATGTGTGCTAACAAATGCCATGGTATAGTTTAGTTGTGACACAGAGCTATGTACCCAAGTAAGGACACAGCAGTCCTGAACTGTCTCCTTTCCTCACTGTGTCATGCCCCAAATCTGTTCCCTCCTCCTGGTTCAGCAGTCACCTAGTGCCAACCCACCCACCACCTCTCAACTCTTGCAAATATTCTTCCTACTTTCTTTTCCTTCCTTCTTTCCTTCCTTCCTTCCTTCCTTCCTTCCTTCCTTCCTTCCTTCCTTCTTTCCTTCCTTCCTTTCTTCCTTCCTATCAGGATATTTTATCGCAGTGATTGGAAAATAAACTAAGATACACCATTGTGATATCTGTGATACAGTGGTTGGGAGATTTGGAAAATCTTTATGCCTCAGGGCTTCAGTAACATTCTTCTGTAAAGTTTCACTTGATTCTATTTTTGAAAAGTATTGTCCCTATTTTCAGGCCATTAAGTTGAGATTCATGGAGGTCATACTTTTCTGCACTTATTCCTCAATAAGAGATTTGGATATGGAATCTTGTTTTTTTCACTCTTGGGGAGTGTGCATGTGTGTGTGTAAGTCAGAAGACAATCATGGGAGTGCTGTTCCTTTTGTGCTTGCCCTTTACTTTTGGAGGAGTCTTTCATTGGCATGGAGCTCACCAGCTAGACTGTGCTGACCATTTAGGGAGCTGCAAGAACCCTTGTATCTCCACCCTGTGATGACAGGGATTATGATCACACCCTTGTGCTTTTACTGTGAGTTCTAGAGATAGAAGCCAGGCTTATATGCTTACAAGGCTTTACTAACTTATAGTAATACATAAATCTTGACTGTATTAATAGGCTAGTACATGGCATTTGATTACATCATGTTATATCCAAATGGCTTTAAACCTAATCACGTCATCCCAAACTTACCATTTTATTATATAACACTCCAGCTTCCTTCTAGCTTTCTAAGATTTACAGTTCATTCCTGTTGAGCACATTAAAACTTCTTGTTCCTATGTAATTGACTCAGTGCTCACTGATCTTTATTTCCTAATGCCTCCCTCCCTCAACTTCCTCTGGCCCCTCATAATTACTATTCTACTGCCAACTACTATGACGTCAACTTTTATAAATAAAGTCTATGGATGACATCATGTGGTACTTGGATATTTTTTGTATGTTTTATTTTGGTCTTCAGTTCCATCTGTGCTGTCACAAATGGCCATACTTTGTTATTTGTGGTTATGTTTTATTCCACTCTATGTGTGTACCATAGTTTCTCTATCGCTCTTTGATGCATCTGTATTCTTTCTTCTTTGCACTAAGTTGACAGACACTGGGGGTTTTTGAATCCTGGTTTCACATAAAAGCCAATTTGCTTTTCCATGCAGACAAAACATGCCATGATGATATCATTTGGACTTTGAGAAAGTGAAATGGGACCATCTGAAAGAACCATAGAGGTAACTGAAATTACATTGGGATATCTCAATTATCAGGGCCAATGCTTTGTCAGAAGTGAGTTACTTCTGGTTTTCTATCTGCATAAGAGATGATTGTGATAAATATTTGGGTCAGATGTATCCTTTACAAGCCTTGACACTGAGACTGTGAATATTCATAAGGATGTGTATGTGTCTGCTTTTAAAGAAAAAGGAAATATAAGAAAACTTGTCATCTATTTTATTGCTTTGAAACAGAAAAAAAGCAAACCATGAAATAAGAATGTTATTTTTAAACAGAAGTGACTCTGTGTTCATAATTTTTGATTTTTTTTACTTAAAATCAATTCAAGAAGTTGAATATAAGCTGGATGGAAGAGTGGATAAAAAAGTATGTCTAGCATTGAACTTAGACTTATATGTCAGTTTTTTCTTTCTGTATTTCAATGTAGCTGACACTAGTTCTGATAGGCAGGTTTCATCCTTTAGAACAACTGATGGACTATGTGTGACCCAGGGTCCTAGACTCATGGTAATAAGAGGTAATAAGATACACTGAGGAGAGTTGTTTGATTCCTAAGCAGCTTTATGAACTCATGAAATTTTCCCTCTGCTCTTTATAGCAGCCTGGCTGAATCAACAGAATAGCCATCTGCTAGATAATCCTGGGGTTTGGTCCCCAAATAGACCATTGGGCTCATGGTCTATGTGGCTTTGCATAACCTAGGTAATTTGGAATTGATCCATCATCTGCATTTTGCTGTGTCTGCTTGTTTCATTTGTTCGTTTTCAGGGGGGACTTCTAAGCAGGAGGAGAGATGGAAGTATACACACAATGCTGGCTTTGGAACCTGACGTTTCCATGCCTTCCACTATAGTTCCTGGAACGTAGCCAGGGTGATGCTGGGAGGTCAGGCTTCTGAGTCCGACTGCTGCCCTGAAGCTTCTCTTGTGTCCTCTCCTGCAGCAGCCAGAACAGCCGGGCTTTCCCCTCCAGCTCAGGTTCTTTCAAGTCTGACTGGAAGATGAAGCCTGGTCATTTGCTCTGTAGAACACAGTACAGAATTGACACACACGTCATGTTAAAATCTTATGGACTGGGACTGAATGAGCATATGATCAAACCAGACTCTCTGAATGTGGCGGCGAAAGTTGGCAGATGGAGAACCCACAAACAATGACACCAGGACCTATCTCTTCTGCATGTATTAACTTTTTGAGAACCGAGTCTTTTTGAATGCACTCCTTCCTAGGCCAGGAGGGATGGGGGTGGGCCTTGGACTTCTAACAG
>PVIU01026126.1:0-22513 GCA_004026605.1 Ondatra zibethicus | reverse complement strand
CAGTCATGCCAATATCCTTAGATACTGAACTTATTTATAATGGTCTGTTTTGCACATTTCATTTTATTTTTAGTTAAAATCTTTATTTTTGGTAATTTCTTACCTCTATGGATATTCCAAATGAAATATATGGATCTGAAGACTTAAAGCTAAAATCTGTAAGTGAGAGATAAGATTCAGTGTTTGTCTTTTGGGGTCTAGGTCACTTTGCTCAGAATGACTGTTTGCATCTCCAGTCATTTGCCTGTAAGTTCATAGTTTTTTCTTAAGCACTCAATAGCATGCCATTGTGTAAACACAGCACATTTTTGTTGCCCATTCCTAAGTTGATAGACATCTGGATTCTCTCCATTTCTGACTACCATGAACAGAGCAGCAATAAAAGGGCTAAGTGTCATTCTAGTAGGATATGGAGTCCTTTTTGAAATATGCCTAGGAGTCATACTGCTGTATTACATGGAACATCTATTCATAGCTTTTTGAGAAGCCTACACATTGATGTGAGAGATCACAAGACAGAAAGTCTCTAGAGATGCAGAAAGATGTAAAGACAAAGAGAGAAACAGAAAGCTGGAAAATCCCAAATTCTTCCCTGCCTTTTGCTGATACACTTCTCTCTCCCATTACCTTTCTTTCTTTTTTTTCTTTTTTGAGTAATGGAAAATTTAGACATGGATCTCATGGTACAAGCTGTTGGACTGAGCTACTAAGGAGTTGACACAGGCTGTCTTAGGCTCAAGGCCCATCTGTGGTACATATCTAAGTTCAAGACCAACATAGACAACTTGGTGAGAGCCCGACTCAAATTAAAAACGAACTAAGGATGACAGGAAAATAGAGCTAAGCTCAGTGGTAGAAAGCTTGACTGGCATGTGTATTAATTCCTGTCATCTCATGGTGATTTGGGGTATTTAAAAATTATCTCTTTTATTATTGAAATTATTATATGATTATATCATTTCTCTCCTCCCTTTCCTGCTTTTGAACCCTCCCATATATCCTTCCATGCTGTCTTACAACTTTATTATCTTTTTCATTAATTATTGTTACATGCATATATTTATATATAACTATATATACAGATATATAGCTGTATATACTTACGTAAATAACTATACAACTTTATATAACTATATATGTGCATATACACTTATACATATATTAAGTATATATGTGCATGTATATATGATATGTATAATATATTTCTAATATAATAAGATATAATATGTGTATAAGATATACTTATATATTATAAACCATATAACATATATTTATAACCTAGTATAATATAACCTGCTCATAAATATAACCTGTTCAGTCTATACAATGTTACTCATGTATGTTTTCAGAGTGATCATTTGATATTGGATAATCAATTGTGCTCTTTTCTAGGGAAGACTATTTCTTGGCCTCTTAGCATTCTTAGTTTCCTTTAGTTCTTTGTGTAGGTTTAAGGCCTCATGGTCTTTCCCCAACTCATTTGGCATGTCTGTTGGTGTAATCCTTGCTTAGCTCATGTGAAGGCAGTCACAGTGGTGAGACTTCATGGGTGTAGCTTCTGACATTCCTAGGAGACACACTCTCACAGTAAACTGCTTGATCCTCTGGCTCCTACAGTATTTCTGCCTCCTCTTCTGCAATTCCTGAGTCCTTTAGTGCAGTTCCCTGAGATGTATACACTGGGATTGGGCTCCAAGAGTGTATTTTGGGTGTGGTTTTCTGTAATGGCCTCTGTCTTTGGCAAAGAGAAGTTTTCTGATGAGGAGTGAGATCTATACTTATCTGTGGCTATAAGCACAAATATTTAAAATGTAGGTTTGGATTGTAAAGAGGTGGTTGTTGGGTTCTTTTCTAAGATCCATAACTTCACTAGTCCTAGGTACTTGGCTAGGTTTCCAGAACCAGGCATGGTTTCCCTCTTTTCAGCAGATCCTAAGTCCAATTAGAGAGCAGTGGGTTATTACCAAGGCATGTGCGCCACTGCTCTCCCCTGAGGGTTTTCGTGTCCTGCAAGGTGTGTGCTACCACTTTACCCTTAGGGTTTTCAAGCTGTCCTAATTGCTGCTGTGGTTCCTAGGCATCATACCTGGGTTAGAGATGCTTTTATCAGTCATTCTAGAGTTATTTGTTAATTCTTTGAGACCTCTTAGATTTGTTTATCCTTATCTTCAGATCAAATATTCCTTCTAGCATCCCCTGTAGGGCTGGTCTACTGGACATAAATTTCTTTAATCTACTTTTATTATGCGTTTTTAATTTTTCCTTCAATACCAATAGATAATTTTGCTGGGTCTCCTAGCAGGGATAAACAGTTGTGGTTTTCAGAACTGCAATACATGTTTTCAAGCTCTGATAGCTTTTAAAGTTTCTGCTCGATAATCAGGAGTTGTTCTAATGGGCCTGCCTTTGTAAGTGATTTTAGCTTTCCATCTTGAAGCCTTTAATATCCTTTCTTTATTCTATGTGTTTTTAATTTTTTAACTATAATATGTCAAAGGGAGTTTCTTTTCTGATCCTGTCCATTTGGAGTTCTGTAGGGTTCTTTAACTGCATGGATGTCTCTTTCTCTAAGTTTGGGGAATTTTCTTCATGATTTTATTGGGAATATTTTCTGCCTCCACTATAATGTTGTTTCTCTTCTTCTGTGTCCTCAGTCCAAAGGCTAGGTCTCTTCATGGTGTTCCAGGGCTCCCCCACTTTCTGCCTATGGATATTTTTTAATTCATGGTCACACTTTACGTAGAGATTCAATTCCTCTACCTTGTCTTCCATCTTTAAATCCCTGTTTTCTACATGAATCATCTTATTGGCAAAGCTCTCCTCTGAGGCTTTCATTTGCCTTATTGAGTTCTTCAAATCCAGTATTATTTTATTTTGGGATTTATTCATCAATTCTATCTCACTTTCATACCTTGGACTGATGCCCTCATTTCATTTCTCTCTTTGGTTCTGTTATATTGAAGTACATGCATGTCTCTGAGTTGTTGCACATACTTATTATTATTTTTAATTCTTTGTCTGGGAGCTCCTCCAAGTCATTTTCATTGTTATGGAGTTAGTAATTTTTTGAGCAGACATGTTACATTGGTTTTTCGCTTTCTGTTTCTTTACTGAGACTTGCACAAGTTGGTTTAGTTTGTTTCTTTGAGTTTTCCTTTTTCTTGTAGTTTTTATTTCTAATTGTTTTTTCTCCTCCTTCATATTCTTAATTTCAGGGGTGGTGTTTGCAATGTTCAGTGGAGAATCAAATCTTAGTATATTTAAGGTATCCTTTCTCTCTGTGGGACTGATATTTAGGACCAGAGGCTCTATCTCAAGTCTTCCTCTGAGGGTCAGATATTGTCTTGTGTCGATTAGGGTCCCCAGCTATGTGTAAAGCAATGATTCTCAGCCTTCCCAATGCTGCAGCCCTTTAGTACAGTTCCTTATGTTGTGGTGACCCCCAGCAATAAAATTTTTGTTGCTACTTCATAACTGTAATTTTGATACTGTTATGAAACATAATGTAAATATCTGTGTTTTCCAATAGTCTTTGGTGACCCCTGTGAAAAGGTGGTTCAACCTCCAAAGGGGTCACAACCTTCAGTTTGAGACCACTGGTCTAAACCTTATGCTACAAGTTATGGTATTCTCCACATGCTTGTGGGTGTTACCTAGAATTTGTTCCTCACCCTGGTTATTCAGCTACTGCTGGAGCTTCCTGAAGATGTGTTTACTGCTTTCTTGGTTGAACAAAGAACAACACAGTGCCAAACTTCCCTGAACTTAAATATTATAGCAAGTTGGATAGACAGTAATTTAACTAAAAAACTAAAAAGGCAAAGTAAGTCTTTTATTAAAACGGAAGGCAGAACCACCCCAGGGTTAGATCTTCAGCAGTGGCTCCAGCTGAAGTCATTTACGCCTACTGGAAGGCCAGAACAAATAAGATGAGGGTGCAACACTGAATCTATCCACCAGTATTTCTTCATTTCAGTAATTTCTAAATAAGCGAGAGTCTCTAAAGAGGACTGTCTCTAGAACACACTGTGAAAAGGACAGCTGGGTCACTGTGAAGATACAGCTTTGAAAAAAAGGAAAAGCCAAGGGGGAAGGAAGAAAGGATGGAGGAAAGGAGGGAGCGAGAGGGCAAAGAAAAGCAGCCTGGACCTCCTATCATTCCTTGTAGCATGAGGGCCTGCTTGTCGGGGTTTCTGTCCTGCCCAGTTCCCGCAGCCATTTATCCCCAAAGAAAATCACACAGAGGTCTCCAGAAGATTATAAACTGATTGGCCCATTAGCTCAGGCTTCTTATTAACCCATTATTCTTATCTATGTTAGCCAAATGGCTCAGTACCTTTTTCAGCGGGGCAGGTCACATCCTGCTTCTTTCGTGGTCTGGGCAGGACTGGGGAGGAGTGGGCTTCCTCCTTTCCAGCATTCTCCTGTTCTCATTGATCCACCTTTACTTCCTGTCTGGTTGACCCACCTATACTTCCTGCCTGGCCAATCAGAGTTTATTTAAAACATGATTGTCAGAATACAGACAATTCTCCCGCACCAATTCCTCATGGATGTGGACAGTTGGAGAGCAGCCATATCCCCTTGAATTACAATATGCAATCAGTAAGCATTTTAATATGTTTATATTATGCCATCATAGCCGTAAATAATAGAGAAAATTTTTTCTTCTCTGCATCTTTCCTGGGATGTGTAACATATGTGAGCAATAGCCAGTCAGTAACCAATGCTATTTCTGTCCATAAATGAAATCATTATAGCCATCTATAAAACTGAATGCTTTGGACACCGTTTCAGAGCACTCTAGCAGAATCACTATTTCCTGGGTGAGCAGTTTCATTCTTGGTTCAGATAAACTCCTTTCCTTCACAGCATTGTGGGTTTATCACTTTAGGTTGACCATGAAAAGATCTTTAGGCAATCCATCCCTTGAATTCAGACGCACACTCTAGATTCAACACTTGTTATCAGCACCTTCTTCGACATCAGAGAAGTAAGTATGAATTCCCAGTTGAATTTCTCCCAAGATCCAGATCTCCTAGCACTTTTGGTCAAATTCAGACTTTATGTGAGCCACCATTATACTCTCTTCTTGCAAGGATGTCCGTCCTCAACGGGAGCTAAAAAGTTCCCCTCTTCACCAAGACAACTAAATCCTAGAGACAAAGCTTGTCCTTGTTTGGTTTGTATTTGTCATTGTTATTTGTCGGTTGGTTGGTTGGTTGACTTTATTAGCAAGATTTCTTTTAGGCACAGTTGAGATAATTAAGATTGCTGTGGTAGCGTTGTCTCACTGGGACCACTCCTCGGACTGTGGCCAACCTTTAGTTCTCATCAAGGCTGTGTGAGAGCTCAGCTCCAAAAATCAGAGGCATTGGCTTCTTCCACCCCGTGCTCTGGACAAACAGAACGTTAATGAAGTACCCAGACAATTTGACATGCAGTAGTTTGAAAGGACTTAAACCAGAACAACATTTGGGGGTATTTTCAGGCCATCCAGGAAATGTGTGTAAGGGCTAGTCATCTGCCACATTGAGTACCCCACCTACTGCAAGATAATTGGGTTTCTGGGGCATGTTACAGAGTGCTACTAAGTTAGGAATGACACCTGAAGGAGCTACATGTATAGACAATATATTTGACCTGACACATTTAGCGGGCTTCATCACTTCTAAAGAACCTAAATTATAGGAAGCCAATCTTGCCAGAATCTAGCCAATTTTCCTAATCTGAAAGGGATGATCTTAAATTCCAAAGACCAAAATGGGGACCATTTAAAAATAGGGTTTTTCCGCGCCTAATTTTAAACACCAGGTTCAGGGGCTAGAGAGATGGCTTGTTACTCTTGTAGAAGATCTAAACTCAGTTCTCGCCACCACTCACAACTGCCTGTAACTCCAGCTACAGGGGACCTGACACCCGCTCCTTACCCTAATGGGGACCTGCACATATGCGTGTGTGTGTGTGTGTGTGTGTGTGTAATAAATTAAAATGTAATAAATAAATGAATTAAATTATAAAATGGTTCAAAAATTACAGATCATAGACTGTAAGAGAGAACCCGCTGCATTATTCTGATAAATGAGCATAATATTAAGTCAACTCCCCATGATTTACCACTATACCCCTAGACAAATGTATCTCTCGACCCTCATTAGAGAAACTTGATCACCATCATCCACAGTAGATGAAGATCATCACATTCAACTGGCCAAGGTGCAGAGAATAAGAGACTGAAGAGTGTCAAGCCTTACAATGGCATACATTGTACACTGGCATTGTACACATACATTGTACAATGGCATACCCTGCCTCCTCCAAGGGCCATTCGCTGTAGGAGGGTGCAGCGTGTAAGAGCCAGAGGCAGAGGGTGAATTAAAGGAAGGAGTGTCTTCTGGACAAAGTAGGGAAGCTGCACATAGGTTCTGACACAACCACAAGACCTGTGCCTGCCTGAACCAGACCAAATCCCAGAAAAGAAGGGCTGTCTGGGATGAAGTTCCACCCCTAATCCAGGAGATACTGAGAGTTCTTAGCTCCTGGGAGAGAAAAGGTTGGTTTTCTCTAAAGACATGGCCCCTGATAAGTTAATCGTGCTCCAGTAGAAAGCCACACATCCAAGAATGTTTAAGAAGCACAAATTTTCCTTGATGGTGGGGGGGGGGCACAAAGTAGGTTGGTAAGGGAACCTGAAAAGAGTTGGGGAGGGAGGGTGAATAGGATCAGAAGACCGCATACAAAATTCTCCAAGAACAAATTTTGAAAGGAACTAAGACAAATTAAACAGAAAGAACAGGGAAGATACTTTCAGTAATGTATAGAGGCTTCTTACAGGAGCAGCTAGACTACAGTGCCATCAGAACGATGACTGTCAGGACTGCCTATAAACAACAGGAGGATATGCATTTCAGACACTGTGCCCTTGCCGGGCGCTGGTGGCGCACGCCTTTAATCCCAGCACTCAGGAGGCCGAGGCAGGCAGATCTCTGTGAGTTCGAGACCAGCCTGGTCTACAAGAGCTAGTTCCAGTACAGCTAAGGCTGTTAATAGAGAAACCCTGCCTCAATAAACAAAAACAAATCAAAACAGATATATATTGTGCTCTCTTCAGATCCTTTAGCTTGTACATTTCTTTGTCATCTTCTGTCCAAGCTTCTGTTTCCTGATTGTCCCTCCTGGGGCACTAGGCCAACAGAAGAAACTCATACAATGGCTTACCTTTTCATGTCTGTGTTATTTTATGCATGTAAGTGTTTCCTTGTATGTCTGTCTGTGCACCATGTGCATGTCTGCTGCCCCTGGAGAACAGAAACACAGTCAGATCCCCTGCAACTGAAGTTCCAGATAGTTATGAATCTCTCTGTGTATTCTGGGAAACAAATTTTGGCCCTTTTCAAGAGCCCTTAACTCTGAACCATGTCTCCAGCCTTTAGTGGCATTCCTTTTAAGGGGAGCCTGTCACTGGCAGAGGGAGATTACGCCCGCTATAGCCTATTCAACTCCGAACTAAATCTAAGCTCGAAAGTACAGCCAAAGGGACTGTCGAACACTTCCAGAGAACCCAAGTTAGTTCAATTCCCAGTCTCCATGTGGTGACTCACAGCTGTCTCTAACTTCAGTCTCAGGGGATTTGATGCCCTCTTCTGGCCTCCATGAGTGCTGCACGCATGTGATGGAAAGGCAAAACACCCTAACACATAAAAAAAAAGGGAGGATGTCTAACCAAAGCTACTTCTTTTTCACACTAGGAATTAATCTGATTTCTAAGGGAAATTGTTCTACACTTTGCATTTATCATTCTCTGGGCTTTGTGAGTTGTTAATATGCAAACATCAGAAGACAGAGCTGGAGATTGTAAAGTGGAAAATTGTATAATCAAAATTTCAGCAGGTTAACCCAATTCTGAGAATAAGCTCACTGTGGAGGAAAAACTCCTGTAATTGCACAAGATTCCTTTTTTTTTTTTTTTTTTGGTTTTTTGAGACAGGGTTTCTCTGTAGCGTTGGAGACCATCCTGGAACTACCTTTTGTAGACCAGGCTGGCCTCGAACTCACAGAGATCCGCCTACCTCTGCCTCCCGAGTGCTGGGATTAAAGGTGTGCGCCACCACTGCTCGGCCAAGATTCCATTTCTTTCAAAAGGCTGTGGACTAGGAAAAATAAATTCACCAATGTAAACATAATCCAATAGAGTGTGTCCTATAGTACCATGAATTATTTAAGGGAAAAAACCTGTAAACAATATTATATAATGCCAGAAGCTAGGTTGAAAAACCACCAAAACTACATAACCTTAAGATTCTAACTTTTAAGATTAGATGATGACTTGATTGTGTTGATTAAAAAGCACCAGCCAAATTACTCAACTATTCCAGCCCACAGCCTGCCAATCTTTCAGGACTATTCAAAAGAAAACAAACAGAAAGGATTCAAATTTCTGAACAATAAAGTTACAGCTTCGGCAACTGAACGGGTGGAGAAGACCTTCAGAGAACTCTACAGAAATTATCAATTTAAACCAAAGAAGGACCAAAACTGTGTATGCATGTAACAATAATATTTAAGGAAAAGTAAGAATAGAGATTAAAGTAAACAAAAAAACAAATATGTAAGTTAAAAAATAAAATTAAGACCTCCTATAAAACAGCAGGTCTCCAGTTATGCCAAGAAAAATAAACATACTGTTTCTGGAACTGTGGAGGCTAGACCACAGGAAAGAAGCTTCAGGTCAGCTCCAGCTGGAGTTATCCCAGTCCTGGGTCTAAATGTGCAGTGTCTTCAGCAACAAGAACCTCGTCAGGGCAACCAAGGGCTCCATGGCTGATCTAGACAGTTCTGGAGTCGCGTGGACTACCCTGACCATCCAATCAAAAGTAGGCTTCTCATACCTGGTGCTGGGGTTTGTGCTGTGTCTTAGTTAGGGTTTCAGTTGCTGTGAAGAGACAACATGACCATGGCAACTCTTATAAAGGAAAAATATTTGATCGGGGTGGCTTACATCTTCAGAGATTTAACCATTATCATCATAGGGCAACATGGTGGCAGCAGGCAGACATGGTGCTAGAGGTGATAAGGTCCTTGATCCACAGGAAGCAGGAAGTGGTCCACACTGGGCATAACTTGAGCATAGGAGACCTCGAGTCCAGCCCCACAGTGACACATTTTCTCCATCAAGGCCATACCTACTCCAACAGAGCCACACTTCCTACTCCCTTTGAGAGTCATTTTCTTTCAAACTATTACACTATACTCCCTGGCCCCCAAAGGCATGTAGCCATATCACAATGCAAAAATGCATTCAGTACAACTTCAAATGTCCCCATAGTCTATCACAGTCTCAAACTTACTTAAAGTCTAAACTTCCAAGTCTCTTCTGAGATTCATGAAATCTCTTAACTGTAATCCACTGTAAAATTAAAATTGAAAAGTAGATCACATATTTCCAACATATAATAGCACAGGATATACATTAACATTTCAAAATGGAGGAAAGGGAGGATAGTGAGGAAACACTGGACCAAGGCAAGACTGAAAACCAGCTGGGAAAACTCCTAACTCTGTATCTGATATCTGATGTCACCGTGCTCTTGAGAGCTCCAACCCTTTTCAGCTTTTGGGTTGGTTCTACTCCTTGTTAGATTTCCTTGGAAGGTATCCGACAACTCCAGCATCTCCAACATTGTGGAGTCTCCATGGCAACATAAACTTCACCTTCATAGCATCATGTGATAGCCTCTCTAATCCTACATTTAGGGACACTTCTGACCCATGCCTGGCCTCAGCAGCTTTTCTTAGCTGTGGAGGGAGATTCCATAATCCTTTTTTATCCTTGATTCTAAGGTCAGAACCACATAGCAGAAGCTGCCAAGTTCTGCTGCTTGCTGGAAAAGGAACATGGTCCTCTTGTTCAATTACATCTTCACCAGCTTTCTGTTTTCCATGGTTTTCTTCACTGTCTGAACTTGGTTGTTCTGGAACTTTCTATGTAGACCAGGATGGCCTCAAACTCAAACTCTGGCAGCCTCTGCATTCTGCACCACCACACCTAGCTCTAAGCTTTTCTTTAGTTCCTTTAAACAAGTTGGGAATTTAGCTTGCTCCGAGGTCACCACTCCCTTTATTCCATCTCTTAATCTGTTTATCTCTTTGAACAGGACTTAGCTCCATTCTACTTCCTGGTGTTCCTTTTCTCCTCAAATTGTGGATTTTGTATTTTTTCTTACTTAGTTTGTTCCTTTTCATTATAAATCTTCACTAAAGTTACCGTTAATAACCACACAACAAAGTCTATACTAGACTGAGATTCTCTCTGCCAAAGGAATTAATTCAAATCTCTTCACTTTAGTCTCAGACAGACTCTTTGGATGGGGCAGAAAGGCAGCCATGTTCTTTACTAAAATATCACAAGAATGATCTCTAGGTAACATAATAAAATTCTTCTCCTCTGGAGCTTCTTGAGCCAGACTCTCAGAGTTCAAATCATTCTCAGTACCACTGTCATCCATGTTCCTTCTAGGTTGGCTCATTGCTCCCCACTTAAAACATTCAGCTACTTTTCTAATCCATAGTCCCAAATTCTGTATTCCTCCAAACAGAAATGTGGTCTGGCCTGTCACAGCAGTACCCTAGTCCCTGGTAACAATTTGAGTTAGTTAGGGTTTCTATTGCTGTGAAGAGACACCATGATCAAGGTAACTCTTATAAGGGAAAACATTTAATTGAGGTTTAGTCTGTTATCATCATGTCAGAACATGGTAACATGCAAGCAAATATGGTGGGGAAGGAGTGAGGTAATTTTTCTTGTTTGTTTTGTTTTTCATTAATTTGGGGGTTTCCTTTTAGGATAGGGATTCTGCAGTGGTGAGGGGTTGATATGGAGGGATGGGGAGGTGAGCAGGGTTGGGGAGCATGATCTGAAATTTCAAAAATATCAATAAAGAATTATGTTATTAAAAAATAAGTGGTAAATAAATAAACAGAAACAGAGAGTGTGGATGCTCTAGGAGGAAGGTCACATCCCACCCACACACACTTTAGAGGAAGTAGAGAGGAAGGTAATTACAGTCACACACTGATAGCTACTGTAGCTGCTTTCTCCTCTAGACTCCCATGCATTAACTTTTCTCCTCCCCAGAATATTTGCTAGACTATAAGATCCGCTAACCAACCTATGAAACTCCCAGCCCAGCTTACATCTGCAACACAATTCTTGTACCTTGGACTCATGGATCATTTTGGAAAAGGGGGCAGAAAGATTGCAAGAGCCAAAAGAATCAGATGTTTACTGTGGGATTGTGTCTTCTAGAAATGTCAGAGAGACTGCACCCATGAAGTTTCATGAACATGGTTGCCAAAACATGACCTGTAAGAAGGAAAGTTCTCAGGGCTTCTACCCTGTGGGTGGGAGAACTATGGGCAATGGGCCTCTGGGGAATGTAAAGAGCAGGAGAAACATTCTTCTCCAGGGAAGAGTTCCCATATCAGCTAGCCAATACCAAGTGGGCAGTCCATATGGGTATATTATATGAACTGAGAAGGTTGTGTTTATGTATTTAAACACAATATGCACATATACCTGTCCTGACCAGCGGGACACGAACGGGGTCCCTAATAAACCTGGAGACAGGAATGAAGGGGACAAGAGACACAAGAAAGGACAGCAAGTCTGGCTTTCCTCAGGAGCTATTATATAGCAAACAGGCAGGGGGGAGGGTAGATATGATGCTGGAATGCCATTGACCTAACTGGACTATCAGGTCTGATAAGGAAATACTGAGGTTCTGTGACTGTTAACTAACAAAGGAAATGCTAATTGCTTTTAAAGCCTGGGGCCTGCAGGTCTCACAGGGAGACAAGATACTATGTTAATTTCCTAGGTCTGGAACTAGCCCTGCAGAGGTGACAGAGGTGAATATTTTACTTAACTTGTGGACTTAAGATGACTATAAACAAAATACAGGTCTCAAAATACAAGTCTTTGGTTCCGGCATATACCTATACATAAATGTGTGTGTATAGTGTGTCTGTGTGTAAGTGTGTGTAACAACAATTAAAGAAAAGGAGGCCATGAATTTTAGAGAGAGCAAGGAGGTGCAGTGGAGGATTTTGAGGTAGGAAGGTGAATGGGATAATAATGCAATTATAATTTTTAAAATAAATTTTTAAAAAATCCAATGGGGTATTAGAATGACATTCATTCTTCTTTGCTTGTTCCTTCTCCCCCTATATGCTTCCTTGGTAGAAGTTTTTCAAAATCCTACAGCACATTTCCTTGCTTTCTCTAAAAAGAAATGTTTTTGAAATGAGATGGAGAGAACAATTAAATGTGACAGATAAATGACACAAATACAATTCCAGCAATTTTCTCATTCTGAACTGACAGGTGTCATTCCTCCATCCGTTCATACCTCCATCCCTCTACCTCTACCTCTCCACCCCTCTATCCCTCCATCTCTCCACCCCTCCTTCCCTCCATCCTTCCATCCCTTCACCCCTCCATCCCTCCATACCTCCATCCCTCTATCCTCCATTCCTCCACCTCTCCACCCCTCCATCCCTCCACCCTCCACCCCTCCACCTTCCACCCTTCTACTCCTCCACCTCTCCTTACAAACTCTTCCAAATCACCTTGCTCTAAATCACCCACAGTTCTAGGAAGAGTCCTCTCTGCTACCTGCTTTGAAGCTTATGTTACCTAATACAAAACAATGTCCCTAAAACCTTTGAAGGCATAGTAGGTCAGCTTAAGCCATGCACCACTGCAGTCTCTCTAGCAGGAATACACTTGTGTAAAGCTGAGAGAAAATCCATCAGTGTTATCCATCATCATTTCATAGAATTCAGTCCCCAGACTTTATCCTGTATTCCCACTATAATCAAGGGCTTCACAGTTACTAACGTAGAGTGTGGTTTTGTTGTTGTTGTTGCTGCTGCTCTTGCTGCTGTTTTTGTTATGGTTTAGCATTCCATTGATCTGGATAGCTAATATTTGAGCTCCCAAGGAAAAGGATATCTATTACAGGGTCTTAACTTAGACAAACTTTCAAGAAATCATCCATAATTCCCTGTCAAAGATTGTGGCCTTTAATATGGAAACTGTGATATCAAATAAAGGCTTCCTCTCTACTTCATTGAAAGGAGCAATTCCAGGTACTATTAACTGCTGTAGGGAGGGGCTGCTTGTTTGTTCCGGCCGACCAGCTAGCTTAGCCCCGAAATAACCACACAGAAATTGTATTAATTAAAAACACTGCTTGGCCCAATTGGTTTAGCCTCTTATTGGTTAACTTTCACATCTTGATTTAACCCATTTTTATTAATCTGTATATTGCCATGTGGCAGTGGCTTACTGGGAAAGATTTAGCATGTCTGACTCTAACAGCTCCCATAGCAGCTCACTCTCACTCTGCTTTCTTTCTCCCAGCATTCAGTTCTGCTTTCCCTGCCTACCTAAGTTTTGCCCTATCAAAAGGCCAAGGCAGTTTCTTTATTTATTAACCAATTAAAACAACACATAATCAGAAGGACCTCCTACACCAATTAACCAATCTTTTTACATGAAAATTAAAGTGAGTTGACATAGGGATTCATATTTCTTATTTTAAAATGGCACCTACTCCAGATAAACCCTCATACTCTTGAGAAAACTTTAACTAATGTTGATTCTGAGTCAGGAATCCTATAAACACACTAAACTGGAAGCCAAAATATATATATGCAAAGAACTTGTAGGGTAAAGAGAGAGAGAAATATATATTTTTGTTTTATATATGTATATATAATAAAAATAAAAAATAAAATAAATTTTTCTAAAAAAAATTCAGAAAAGCCTTGAAACAACATTTTGAGTGAGACAGGAACCCCAAAGATGCTGTTAACTTCATTTTCTGTCCCATCTACTGCTGGGTATGCCATCCACCCATAATAGTAGTTTATTTCCCCAGTGAGTCTCCCTTGGAGAAAACAATTTTTTTATTTGCAAATGCTTATCAATTGGAGATAGCTTCTGTGTTAGATATGGGGGCATGTGTCTACTTCTTTCTGTTCTCAAACCCCATCTGGTGCAGCCTTGTGCAGCCCTGTGCAGCCCTGTACATGCTGCCTCAGTCTCTGTGAGTTCAGACGCAAAACAGCCCTGTTGGTTGAGAGACCCTTGTTTTCTTGATGTCCTCCATCTCCTCCAGCTCTTACACCCTCTCCCTCTTTCTGCCTCCTCTTCCACAGGGTTTCCTGAAATCTGAGAGGAGGAATTTGGTAGAGACATCCTGTTTAGGACTGAATGTCCCAAGGTCCTCATTCTCTGTATAATGTCTGACTGTGGGTCTCTGTCTTGAGTAGAATTATTCTTAATGCATAGGAATTTAAGTGTGCAGTAAGAACCCAACCAAGGAAGTTGAAACAATAAAACTTTCCTCACATTCCAGAATCACAGGTATCTCAGACAAGAAAACTCAGTTGTGGATGTTCTCATTTGTGAAATTTCTTTCAGTAGCCAATGCCTTGAAAACATTTTCATGAAGTTTGTTTACTTCATAAAAGTAAACAAAAGCCACCAGGTGGTGGTGGCACACGCCTTTAATCCCAGCAGAGGCAGAATCTCTGTGAGTTTGAGGCCAGCCTGGTCTTCAGAGCAAGCTCCAGGACAGGCTGCAAAGCTACACAGAGAAACCCTGTCTCAAACAACAACAACAACAACAAAAAACAAAAAAGTAAACAACAGCCATGCTGTGCCCCCTGGGAACAGCACATAAATGTTTTGTGAATGGAATTCCATACAGCATGGCCCTTGGGAGAATCCCACCCACCTGGCAGGGACCTGTGGCAGAGATGCTGTAGACCCCTGGGATGATCCTAGGGAGCTCATGGGCTTCAGACCTCTCTCACTTCAACTTGCTTTTTCTTATGGTAATTCTTACTTTTGCTTTGCCAATTGTGATTGTGGGTGAGTTTACTGGAAACAAAAGCTGATAATTTTTCTAAAAGTTTCTACAAAGAAGTTAAGGTTCTCTGTAGTTATTCACAGAAACCGGTTTCTCTGGTCACCCCTGGCTGCCTCTGCAGTCATTCTGAGTAAGCAGAAGGAGCTCACTAAGGTTAATGATTCTTGCTTACTTAACTATCCTAAAAAAGAGGTAACTACATTCCAAAGAACTTAAGAACTTGGGAGACAGTTTCTGAAAAGATGATATTAAAAATGTATAGGAACATATAAGAAAAAGACAAAAGACATGAAAGGTAGGACATCTCTCTGGTGCCTGGACATGAAGGGTTAGAGAGTGTTTCAATTACAGCTCCCAATTCCCATGGAGGTAGAGGTACATGTAGAAACTGCCAAGAAGATAGAAACTTGGTCTCAACAGTTAAAGAGTTAGGTAATCATTACTGTTTTGAGAATATATAATGTGTAAGATTACAACTGTTGTCCACAAAAAAGTAATATGTAGAATTTTTTAGGAATTAACTTACCAGCTTGGTGGCAGAGGTGGCACACGCCTTTAATCCTAGCACTCAGGAGGCAGAGGCAGGCAGATCTCTGTGAGTTCAAGACCAGCCTGGTCTACAGAGTGAGTTTCAGGACAGGCTCCAAAAGAAAAGGGAAAGAAAGAAATTGACTTACACCTGAAAATAATATCCTGAGTATATGAGATCATACACTCAGCTGATTTTAAAAATATAAAAGCAGCACATGGTTAAGGACTTAGCATAGAGCTTGAATCTCTTTTATTTTGTAATCACATGTTTGCTGCTGGCTAGGGTACAGTATGAATAAGATGTGCCTGTAATCCTGGCACCCGGCATCCATCTTTTGAAGCCCCCTCCCCTGAGCCCAACAAACCCTGACCCTTCCCCAGGAAAGGTCAAGATCACTCCCACAGGCTATTTAAACTGCCTCACATGGAATAAACATGTGGTCTTCCCTCCTCCTCTTCGGTGGTCGTGTTGGCTTTCCATTCTGTTCTCCCCTCAGGCCACCTAATAGTGTGGACATCCAATTAAACCTGGATATCTTTTAATTTGGTCTGATTTGGTCTGATTGGGATTATTTGCATCAGCAGAGAGGCTCGTTTTTAGTAATATTCCTAACAGTGCCTAGCTATCATTTGGCTTACAATATAAAAATTAATAATATGGGGTAAAGGTTGATGATGTCAATGTTGGGTCCAGGGAGGTCACACAAAGATGAGAACACCACCAAGTCTAATAAACCAGAAGCAAACTTTATTCCAGAAACCAGATCCTAGGAAAACCAGAAGCAAACTTAAAAATAAAAATAAAAAAACACTGCAGGGCACAGAAGCTTATCAGCTAGCTGAGACCACAGTCAAAGATGGTGTTTGTTAGGCTATGGCAAAAGGCTGGTTTTTGATCCTGCTTTTTATAGAAGGGGCACCAAGCATTAGCTCTGAACAAAGGAATTTTTACAATCTTGCCCTATGTCAGTTAACATAGACCCTAAGGAGGGGAGTGAGTTTTAACGTCAATGGGTAACTAGGCAGCTATCATGAAATATGTTTTAGAGTAGATTACAGTGAAAGTCACTAATTGCAAGAAAACAGATGTCTTTAGCAAAAAAGGGACTGCTAGTAATACTAGAAGGTTAATAAATTAGAATTAATTGGTTCTTAGGTTGAGAACTTAGAAGATAGCAGAACGTTCTTCACATTATCTCAAGGTAAAACTCAGATACTGACTGCCATACTTTACACCCTCCATTATCAGAGCTCATTAGTCAACTCTGTGTTTCTACCTTGTCCACTGTTTTTCCTGGTACCTCCAGGCAGTGTATGCTGAAGCCTCATGCCTCCCCTTTAATGGTGCTAGTTTTCCATAGCAGAGACAGTACCTAACCCAGAGGTCAGTATCTCTGTCTCCTAAAGGTTAACTCAGTTCACATCTGTAGTTTATCAAGGATGGCCAGGAGATGTTCAAACCTCCACCTGTCAAAAACCATGGGCTTGTTGCGGCTATATTCTTAAGAAAATCTTCTATAGTTCTCTTTTTGACCGTGGTTCCTTGTTGCTCCAACAATTTAGATATCTGATATATCAGGTCTCTCTTACTGCTTGTGGATCCATTTTACCCCAATCTGTCCTTACCGGCCTAGGATGACCCTGTCCACTACCCCTTCTTTCTCAGATCTCGGTGGGACCTCCACTTTGCCGTGCCAGCATGGCAACTGTAGTTCTTCTGAGCGAGGGACGTTGGGTTTAACACACAGCACAACTTCAGGTTCTGCAGACAAGCTTTTATTCCACTTTCTCACCCAGTATATATAGCCCTCAGCAGGGGAGGCTGAGCTAGCAAAAGCAGGAAGCTCATCACCATAACTCACATGGCTTGGGGGTAAACATCTTTAGAAACATTGCTGAAAACAACAGATTGTTCCTGTTTTTGTTCCTGTTTTCAACCAACCACAAGAGTGTAAAACAGATCAAGTGGGGGTGCTAAGGCCTGTCCTCAAGGGACCCAACAGATAGTCTGTTCTCATTCTCCTAGACTTAAAACATTTTTTTATTTCTACATTTTTATTTTTGGAATCTATATTTTTATTTTTTTTTATTTTTGGACTCTTCAGTCAAGGGAATGAGAAAGAGGAAAAGATATTAAATGGTAAATGTTAATGATTCTTAGAAAATGATTTAAAAATGTATTGAAACTGTTCATGCTTGAATGCATAAGGACTTGTATAAAAACAGCTCAAGCTAATCTTGGCCATTTGTTTGAAAGTCAAACAGTGTTCAGACTCTTCATTTTCCTCCAACTTCACACCTTCCTTCATGTGGCTCAGAACTCAGCTGGAGCTGGATTCTGGCAATAGGCATCCAATATGTTTAGGACCATGAGGACAGTAAGCACCCCCAGATTCATTGGGGTGTGACTATGATTCTACTGAAAGGGTGCTGCAGGCCTGCTGGAAAAAAATAAGCATTTATTTATTATTTACCTTCTAAAAAAGAGCTCTTCTAGAATCATCTCTTGTGGAAACTTGAAGGTTAATTATGACAATGCTGATGCTAGAGATGGCAATGACTTTGATAACTATGAGAAGACTGAGTTCCCAAACTCCATCATGCCTTGCTTTGTCGGCCAGAAACTATCTCTGTAAAATCCTGCTGCTGGCTTAGAAAGTGTGTCTTGGGATGTCACTTGAAGAGCTTTGTTTCCTGACGAGCATCTTTTTAGTAACATGTGCTGCCCCTCCTTTGCTGATAAAATGCCCAATCTTGTGTCATTCAGAACTCAGTGAGAGCTTCATGGAGTTGTGGAGGAGGGGGGAGACCATAGGCTCAGGGAACAGTTATCAGAATGAGTAACTTCAACCACATTTGGGTCTTTCATCTACGAAGCAGCTCTATGCTAATCCTGTGAAAAGGAAAAACAAAAACAAAAACCACCTAATTCTCCTTTCCAGAAGTCCACAGCAAGTTAAAATGAGAAAATGAGACACCTAAGACTAGACAGCAATGCCAAACTCCAACACAAAGAAGTCTATAGATAAGCCATGAGTGAAGGCAAACTCAGGAGTCCACACCATGGCTCTCAGCAGGTAGTCTTAGGAGCAGTGTCAGGACCTACAGCAGAGGGACAGTGTCTCACACAGGTGTGTTCTTTTACAAGATAGTCAATTGATTATAATGTACACGCCTCCATTTATTGCCTTTAACTTTTAGCGGCATCACTTCAGCCACATTCACTCGCCACCTGGGAAGGGTAAGCTGAGCTTCAGAGAGATTCGTGAATTCTCCCTGCAGTTTTAACAGGACTGAACACGTTAATAGACACATTGAGGATGGCTCTTCTTTCCCTTCCCCTTAGAAATCCTACCCCTGTAGGGAATGCAGAGGCACCAGCCTCCCTAGGCTCCCACAGGCTTCTGCAGGTTTTTGCAGGTCTTTGCAGTCTTGGCAGACACCAGTCAACAACAATGCAGCTAACACTGCCAGGCCCAGGACAAAGGAAACACAAACCCTAAGAACATGGATCTCACCCTTCTGGTGAGTGCCAGCTCCAGATCAGGCTGGACAAATGTCTTCCAGATGTGCTTCGTTTCTCTCCGTACTCCTATGTCAAGAATCAAATACTTCACTGAAGTTTAACGTAAAGCAAATCCATTTTGCCGACTTCTTCAAACATAACCCTTCTCACCTGTTCCTCCTCTGAAGATACAGCTGTTTTGTCGGCTGTGCTCAGCACCCACCTGGGCTGTCACAAACCCTCAGACAGATGAGAGACTGCAGTAGGAACAAGTGGACAAGCAGCATCAGGGTCAGAACGGCTGAAGAGCCCATCCAGGGATCTTGTGTAGGAGAATTGGGACTAGTCCTGGGTGAGCCAGAGACCTAGTAGGGGAGGTAGAAACACTGCATAGCCACATCAGGGATCCAGCCAGGCCTGATACTCATATGCCTCCATGTTCTGTCTTTAGTAGACACAGTTAGTTCTTCAACTCTGGAGACCACGGAGTCTCCCAGCTGCAACATAATGGGATCGGAGTATTTCTGATTTCAGACTGGGTATTTCTCAGGATGGAGTCATGTGAACTGAGCCTAAGATGAAGATCTGATGATTGTTCAAATTCCTGTAAGTGTCATGTAGCATAATCCCTGGCACTTCTGAGCTACCATCTGAAGACTGATATATATCAGTCATTGTTCGTAACTGTCTGTGCATAACTGGCAGCAAAAGACATGTGCTGTCAAAATACAAACTTCCAGGCATGCATTTCTCATTCCATGAAAATAATGCAGTAATTCTAGTGAGCACTTAATGCAGACCCTTGAATGATCTAGAATGCATCCCCCAAAGGTCTCTTCCCCGTTGGCTTCACACCTACGTTTGATTCTCTGAATGCTGCTGATTTCCCTTGGAAGATATGATCAGGAACTTCTCTTGCATTGGTTATTGATGTGGAGGGAGTGAGTAGAGGTAGCAGCCCTAAGCACCTCCCTCTCATGCCCAGTCAGGTCTCAGGCTTCAGGGAGTACCACAGCACAACCACACACCTGGGTGAATCACAATTTCCTAACAGTTCTTTCAGAATCCCAGCTTGGGTGCTAGATCCACCCTCACCTTAGACTGAGCACAGGGCACTTGGCCTTTGCCAAGTAGAGCCCATGGAGGGGGCAGCATAGGTTAGTGTAGAAGTCTTGAGTTGTTGCAAAGCAGCCTGGGGATTCTGCTAAGTCTACAGCTGCACAAGGTGTAGCTCCATACCTAGCTACAAAGGGAATCTGCCGATCACTAGAACAAAATAAAGAGGTTACAAGGCCAGGAGTCAGACTGCCTGGGTTTGATTCCATACTATGTGGTAGCTATGTGACCTGAAGCGAGTTAACTTCTCTGTGGCTCAGTCTCTCCATCGCTAAATGGTTATACTCACAAATCCTGCATCTACAGGAGAAGCTAAGAATAGGGTGGAAGCCCGTGACAGTGACTTAGGAAGTTCTCTCAAAAGAGCTTGTCTGGAGCTGTGGCTACCTGGTTCTCCTGCCTAACTGCTCCTGCCAGACATCCAGAACTGTACTGACAAGAAGTGCCGATGTACATACATGGAGGTCAAACGACAATTTTCTGGAATCAGTTCTGTCCTTCTACTGCTAGTCCTGAGATTCTTGAGAGAAAAAACAGTTCCTAAATTTTGAGCCAAGTTTTAACCAAGCTTTAATTAAACACTGGTCAGGTTGATGGACTCTGGCCAGCTCCCCCCGGGTTTCCAGAGATTGACTACCCATCATGGTCACATTTTACAGGGAATTAAAAACACAACACCCAGAATTCATTGCATTTCTCATCAGGTCCAATCCAGGACAAGCATACCTCCTGACAAAATTCATGCCTACATACCTCCCACCCACATGTGATCAAGAATATCTGGTGCAGACGGGTCAAACAAACTTGCTTAGGGGAGTGAAAACATGTGCTTGTTACTTCCCAAGAAGTACAGCCTCAGCATTGCAGGAAGTCTTGTCCTGGTGGCAAGTGGGATTTACAGATTAACTATGGTTCTTACACTACCAAGTGGAATCCAAGAATCAAACTCAGGTTGCCAGGCTTAGTAGCAAGCACCCCTCCCGATGGAGCCCTCTCATCAGCCCTAATGGTTTGTTTGTAATGCAATTGAATTCATCCTTTGTTGTTGTTATTGCTATTCTTTAATTTCTCCTACCTTTTTTTTATATCTTCACATTTGCAGAAAAAGAAATCTTATAATGTACTTTAGTTTGTATTTTCTTGGTCAGGTTTATGATTGTTCTGTATGTTTCCCACCTATTCTGCTATTGCTTGCTCTCTACTTCTTCCTACACATAGTCCCTGCACACAGTTCATGCACAGTCTGTGCACACAGTCCATGATCAAGTCTGTGTACACAGTCCATTCACACAGTTCATGCACACAGTCTGTGCACACAGTCCCTGCACACAGTTTTTGCACACAGTCCATACACACAGTCCATGCACACAGTCTATGCACACTGTCTGTGCACACAGTCAGTACACACAGCCCCTGCACACAGTCCATGCACACAGTCTGTAATACAGTCTGTGCACACAGTCAGTACACACAGTTCCTGCACACAGTCTATACACACAGTCCCTGCACACTGTCTGTGTACACAGTCCATGCACACAATCTGTACCCACAGTTCCTGAACACAGTCTGTACACACAGTCCCTGCACACTGTACACATAGTCCATGCACACAGTCCACGCACACAGTCCCTACACACATTCCGTGTACACAGTCTGTACACACAGTTCCTATACATAATCCATGCACACAGTCCATGCACAGTCTGTACACACAGTCCCTATACACAGTCCATGCACACAGTCCATGCACACAATCTGTACACACAATCCATGCACACAGTCCATGTACACAGTCTGTACACACAGTCCCTGTACACAGTCAGTGCACACAGTTGCTGTACACACAGTCCATGCACACAGTTGTGCACAGAGTCCATGCACTTTCCCTCTCACTCCCATCTCTTCTCACCTACTGATCTCCCTGCCCCTCTTTTTTACACATTGTAGCCACAACCTTTCAAAATTTGGATGATCTTAAACTCTGTGGCTCCCAACAGTTTCCCTAAGTCCCCTTACAGATGTTTTCCCCATCAAGCTTTATTCAATTAATCTAATTCCTACCTTTACCCTGCCATTTCCCTTCCAGTCCTAATTTTAGGACCGAATACCCTCACCATCTCATCTTATCCTTGTCGAACCCAATAGCTATCGACTTTAAAGAGGACATTGCTTTCTAGTTGGCTGACATGACATTTATACCTTCACTTCTGCAGTTAGTATTCTGTTTCAGAAGAAACACACAGGCCATTCCAGGCATCCTGAGCACAAGGACTGATGAGTTTGCTGTGCATTTCTACTTTACCATAGCCTAGCTCTACTTGACTGTTGCAAATGCTTCATTTCAAAGGATCCTTCTGACAGAAAATCCAATCAATATGATTACCCCAGGGCTGTAAATCTCAATGTAGTAACACCAAAAAAA
>PVIU01026125.1:0-22532 GCA_004026605.1 Ondatra zibethicus | reverse complement strand
GAGGGATGGGGGTGGGCCTTGGACTTCCAACAGGGCAGGGCACCATGCCCTCTTTCAAGGAAGAAGGGGGAGGGAGGAGGGGTGGGGGGTAGTGGGAGGGGACCGGGAGAAGGGGAAGAAAGGAAAAAATTTTTTTTTTATCTTTAATTATGTTCTTGAATGGAAAAAATAAAACAAAACAATGTATGGAAAAAAAAAGTTTAATTCAGCAAAGTTTTGTAGTTCAGCTAAGGCGAATACAGTAAAGCTAGATCTTAATGTATGGTCGTTAAAGATCAAGTGAATAAAATAATAAACAAGTAATACATATAAAAAAAATAATTCTAATCACAGTAAAAGTAGCATAAAAATAAATACAAAGGTTGATATGTATCACACACATTCTATATCTAATAATTGTTTTATATGTCTTAAAACTGTTAAATGACCATTTATTGGTTATTCTATTATTATAAGATAACCACACACTTTATTGTTAAATAAAAGAAATGTTTAAAAGACAAGGGAAGAACTATTAACAACTGTGCCAGCACAAGCATGTGTGACACTCAGTCATCTGCCAGACTTTTTAAATGAAGAATTAAGGATAAGAAAAGGTGAGAAGACTCCTAAGGTCCCAAGCGGGTCGACGAGTCAGGGTTCCAGCCCAGGCTGGTTATGTGCTCTGTGTGGGCCATTTCATATGGCATCATATTCTTGCAATAAGTGACTCAGCTGTTCCAACTGAGGTATATAAACTTTCCTTTAGAGATTCCTTTCAGGAAAATGCCTACAACTCAAGGAAAACTCTGAGTGAGGAGTTCATTTTTAAAGAACATTGATTAGCTTCACCTCCCCACCTCCCCATTTTGGGAGTGGTGGTGAGAAAGGCTCACTGTACCTCAGGCTAGCCTCAAACTTTTCATATATAAAAAACTAAAATAGGAGGCCATGGGAATGAATAAACATGTACAGGGGCCAGGGGAAGCCTGAGTCACCTGGGTGCCTTATTTCAGGCTATACCTGGAATGGGGACGACCTTATAAGACTAAGATCTTAATCTGTGGGGTCTGTGCTAAGGCCCAGAGTTACAGTTAATGTTAAACTAATGAGCTGATTACCCACTGGTGCTGGAGAACTGGTGTAATAAAATGTCAGGGGAAAAGAACAACACACACACATATGCACACATACATGCACACACACACACACATGATTTGATATCTGAAGTGATATCAGAACCACATACATGATGACATATATCTATAATCACAATACTTAGGATAGAACCAGGAGTTCAAATTTGGAGCCAGCCTGCACTACATAGCAAGTTCGAAGCCAGACGGGGATATATAATGAAACCCTTATCTCCAAACAAAGAAAAGAAAAAAGAAGAGGAAAAAATGAGAAAGGGGATGAGAGAAGAAAGAGGAAAAGGAGGAAGAAGCGGCAGTGATGGCCGCTATGACAAGTGACAGGAAAAATGAGGCATACTAACATTTCCCACCTCACAGCAATTCTCCCTTTACAAGCTTTGTTCTGCTCCCCGATTTATATGAGCATTCACCAGCATCTGAGACTGGGTATGTCAACAGCCATTTACTGACTCCACAGTGTCTGTGAAATAACTGTTAGCCAGAGATTTGGGATTTGGCAAATGAAGGGAATAAAGGCCAAAAACAAACAGACAAATAAAAGATGGAAAGGGTCACTTTAAAAATCTTATTTCTACAAAACAACAAAGTTAGTCTTGGTCTTAAAACATACTGCAGACAGGAAGTTACCAGAAACATCTGCAGGGTGAGCAGGACAGATGGCATCCCCAAGCAGCCACAAGGACAAGGAACTGGGACCGCCAGGGTCTAGTCTGGGCGCTGACTCTCACTCTTGGTCTTGAGTTCTCTCATTTGTGAAATGAGAGTGCTGCAGAGGGACACTCTGCGGTCCCACCTTCACGACCATGTCATGGGAGCTTGTAGACACAGCCTTAGACAGTGCCTACATGTCAAGCTGTTTCACAGCCTCCAGAGAACTTTCTATCCATTCTTCCAGAAATGGGAGATAAGCAACCACAACCTTCTTTAAAATGCCTCACTAAGGGTTTCAACTTTTGTAGCCACTCCTAACAACTACCAGGTAGGAGGAAGAGAAGAAAAGTGGAGCCAGGCTCCAGGAAATTAATTTAAGGCTCTAAACTACCCAGCGGCATACCCATACACACTGTAGTAAATGAGAGGCAATTTTAAAAATTATGGATATGAAGTTTCTAAGTGCTAAAAAACAGGCAGCCTAAATACAGAGGCAGCCATTGCTGAAAGAAAACAAGTCACATGGATTTCTGTACCAGGGAAACTACGTTTCCACCATCTACCAAAAGCTGCACACTGCTCTGTGGACTATGTCTCCTAATACGCAGGTGCTTCTTCCAGCTCAGAAAGCTGGGAAGATACTGTACAGCACCCCCTTTTCTACCCAATACCAGCGATAGGCACACTAAAGTACAGAGAAATCAGGTTCTCCACTGTAAACAATGCATACGCCTTTTTAAAAAGGGGCTTCCAGGTGAACCCAAACCAAACGACCGATATCACAGAGTACCAGCTACGCTGGCTTAAATACCTGCTCCCGAGTCAATCCCTTCTACTTTGCAGAAGGTAAGTGAGGTCAGACAGGGTTCTAAGCATCCCTTAAAGTGAAAAGGATAAACAAGTCAGTTTTCCTAAGGACTTAACACATTCTCAGGCGCCCTTCTGTGTTCTACATGATACTTCATCAGCAAGTTAAGGGAGAAGATGGCAATTAACTTACACCAAATGGTAGTTTAACTTAAACATTATTTTCAAGGAACTACTTAAAGAGTCCCATGATTTTACTTGGACGGTCTGAAAGTGGGTAAGTGCTAAGTGCCCACTTCTGGGCACCGTCTCAGTTGATGAGATGCAGTGTTTACTTCCTGTGCTGGGTATGAAGTGGAGGCTGGCCATGGGAAGAAGTGTTATTTATAACTGCATGCTACCAGATGGCATAGCTCTCCTCCACTTTTCTAAAAGGGGCCAGAGAAAAGCTCTTCCATGTATTAGATTTCAGAGTAAGGTGTATTGTGGCTTACGAATATTTCTTTAAAACTCTGATTACATCTCAAACACTAGTTTTAATTAGCATTCATGAACTACTTACTACATACCAGCCTCTACACTACACATTTTCTTCAAAGTACCATGGAAACCTCTCAATAACCTGGAAAAAGCACTACTATTTCTTCACTTTTTCAATGACATTCATTTACTTATTGTTTATGTGGGCATATATAGGTAAGCAAGGCAATGAAACAACGTGGGATGTATCCAGGGTGTATCTATGAGCTCCCATGAAATGGGAGTGGAGGCAGGACCTCAGAGGCCCCTTCGAAGCACTTGAACTTAACAAATGAGGGAACTCAAGACCAAGAATGAGGGTCAGAGCCCAGACTAGATAGACTCTGTGATTCCAGTTCCTTGACCTGGTGGTGGCTGCCCAGGGATGCCATCTTTCCAGCTCATCCTGAAGATGCCTCTGGTTACTTTCCATCTGCAGTGTGATTTAAGGCCAAGACTGGTTTTGTTCTTTTGCAGAAATAAGATTTTAAAGTGACCTCTTCCGTGGCACACATGGAGGCCAGAGGAAAAGCTTGAAGGGGCTGTTCTCCTTCCACAACAAAGGAATCAAAGGCAGGCATCACCTTCACCCTCCAAGCCGCATCATCAGCCCACACTACCATTTTGTCACTGACACACAAGGAAGCTGAGTGAATGCATTAAAAACCTGCTTCAGTCTGTTCAATTAGTGGGTGGCTGAGCACGGACTTAAAACAAGATCCAACTTTAAAACTAAATGCTTCCAACATCCACAGTATACTTTCCTACACATGATTAAATAGACACACATGTATGTGTGCTTAGGTGTTTTCACTTGCTTTTACTTTTTAAATATCTGCAACCCTCGTGCGGTAAAGGAGCTATATCTACAAATGCCCAAAATCTTACATACAAATATGGCACTGGTAGACTTCTGATAAACAGATGAAAATACAAACATTCCTCAGGATCTGGAGGGGACCTGTTTGAGGAACTCAAATCCACACAGAGTTCCGTCCCTTATGCCAAATGAAAAAGTCTATCAGATAATCCACACATCCTGCTGTGTATTCTGCAACATCTCTAGATTATTTATAACTTCTAATGGTACAAAGACACTATGTGAAGCTCTACTATTCGACATAGTTTAGGAAATAATGACAGCAAAAAGGTCTGGATAGTTTTTGGTACAATTTTTCAAATTTTTCAGTGGGTAGTTGATGGGAAACTTGGATGCATAACTTGTTGATACCAAGGGCCTCCTCCATGGACTCACACCAGAGTAATGTGTGACATACATGTACCCGCATTAAAAATGAGTTTACAGAGCCACATCAAAAAAAGTTTGCAGCATAACCTGATTAAGAAGAAAACATAATTTTACTGTTCTATTTTCTCATCAGGCTTCATTTCCAGATCCTTGAGGGAAAGAACAAATGAGTCATGGTGTGGCAGAGGGAAGGCACCACAAGCGAGCTATAGAAATGGAAAGTGACATATTGTTACTTCATCATTCATTAACAAGTTAGGTGCCAGATTTAAAAAATAACAACAACAATTTGTCTAGTCAGTAATTTTAATAATGACTTAACAGAAATAAGAGACCGAAAAGGCAAGAAGATCAGGAATCCAATTTCAAGTCTCAAAATCATAGAAACTGCAGGCATAATTTACTAGCTCTCGCTTGCTTTTGGAAAGAGGCACTGCATGACACAGCGATTCATGCCTCCTAAATTATCTTACATATTCATAACACTTCCTGATCTAACATATGTGGTTTGTGATAAAATATTACTACAAGGAAGTAAGTAGCCCTTCATATTTTGTGTTTGAAATAACACTTAAGAGTCCAGCAAACAGCAACAAGTCTGGGGATCAGAAAAGCTGGAATTAAGTCCAGACTACAAATAATGTTCAAAAGCCAGGGTGAAGTCAGAACCTCTCTCCACTCCACTCCAAGAATAATCATGAATAATGTTTCCAAGACCATAGTCCTACGTTCACATCATTAGAAAGATTTTGAGAATATGATGCGTGTGTGTGTGTGTGTGTGTGTGTGTGTGTGTGTGTGTGTGTGTGTGTAGATAGGGAAGGAAAAAGAGAAAGATGATAGACAGATTAGATAGATAAATAGATAGATAGACAGACAGACAGACGGATAGATGATAGATAAATAGATAGATGGATGATAGACAGACAGACAGATGGATGCACACATGCAAATATACATAATTGAACACTTGCATACATGTGCTTAAGGAAGTACTCTAATTCAGAGAAAAGAAACCTCTATCAGCACAAAGCGTAGCCTCTTTACTTCAGTCTCAACAAAACACTACTATTCAAGTTTACACGACTGTTTAATCCAAAATACAGGGCTGGATACAAGTACAGTTCAGTGGTAGATTGCTTGCCCAAGCATATATGAGGCCTTAGATTCCATCTTAAGGAACACACACAGAGCAAACCAAAATAGATTTTACCATCCTCAGCTACATAGATGGATACAGGCTTTAGATCCAAAGTCCCCAAACTCCAAAAGGCAGTCTAAATATCCAGAAATGGGCTCAACCTGGATTATAGGAGGACTTCTGTGGTTACATAAAACCCGATGGAGTACTGCTTCTAGCTGAAAGACATGGCTGTTTTCTGTAATGATTTCACTTTTGGTGGGTTCATCAGTAGTCAAGGGAAAATGTCCATGAATATGAGTTGACTCTTAAAGAAAAATTATTTTGTAGGCCAGAATCTACACATATGCTGATCTCTGTTGACTACTGAGAGTAAAAAGAACAAAGCTCTAACTGAAAATGTAGGAAAAAAAGTACGGTTTGGCAAAAGTGTTGAGAATAAGTGACTATTTATTGCTCAATCCTAAATGGGACACCTATACAAATACCCCCTGCCTCCCACACCAAAGACTTAGGAAACATTATAAATGAGAGGCAGAAAGAGCCAGAGGATGGGAGGCCTGGTGTGAAATGCTGTCTTTTGGATATGGCATGGCCATGGCACTCTGGAACTCATTGTAGGTCTAAGTTACCCACTGAGTTACTTGGGAAGAGAGCACTCACATGATGGGGTGAGGGCTGGGGATCCCAGGGAGAATGCCAAAAGAATGAACATGATCAAGATATATTGTTTACATGTATGAAACTGTCAAAGAATGAAGAAAAGGCATGCTATTGAAAAATTAGAAGCTAAGATACTATAGCATTTTGGGTGAGAAAAAACCATCAACCCACTGTCCCAAGTACAAAAAGATGGTTAGGAGGCCCACAGAGATGACAAATCCGGTAGAAGCAATTGGGCCTACAATGCAGGGTTAAGATGGTACCCCATAGGTACAAGGGAGCAACTGCCAAGGGAGCAGGACCAAGCCAGAGAACTCTACAGGACTGGGTGCAAGTTAGGGACCTCTGAGGGAGCAGGCCAAAGCCAGGGACATCTGTGGGAGCAGGCCTGAGACAGCGATCTCCACAGGAGTAGGTATAAGGGAGTGACCAATGAGGGAACAGGCCCAAGCCAGAGACCTCTGCAAGACCAGATCCAAGCAAGGGACCTCCACAGGAACAGAACCAAGCCAGGGACATCTGTTGGAACAGGCCTGAGGCAGTGACCTCCACCGGAACAGGCCTGAGGCAGTAACCTCCACCGGAACAGGCCTGAGGCAACCTCTGCTGGAGAAATCCCAAGACAGCAAGCCTCACGGGAGCAGGTCTGAGCCAGCGACCTCTGCTGGAGCAGGCCCAAGGCAGCAACCTCCATAAGATCAGCAGCAGGTACAAGAGAGGAACCACTGAGGGAGCAGGCCCAAGTCAGAGACCTCTGAGAAACCTGGTGTGAGCCAGGGACCTTCGAGAGGGCAAGCCTGAACCAAGGACATCTGTGGGAACAGGCCTGAGCCAGTCACCTCTGCTGGAGCAGACCTGAGTCAGCTACCTCAGCAGGAGCAGGCCCAAGGCAATGACCTCCACAGTAGCAGAGTGAACCCTGGGAGGACTGAGCAACCTCCAGGAACACTGAGTGACCTCCAACATGACTGGAACCATGGCTCTGACTGCACCACGAGGAGCAACCATCTGAGTCTTGGATTCACTGGCACCTGGAAGATTGATCACCCAACTACACCAATCAGAGGAAAAGATGGGTAGACAATGTAAGAACACACACAATACCACAAAGAGCAACATGACACCAATATAAACAAGTGGCCCTACAACAGCAAGACTTGAACAACAAAATATAGATGAAGCAGAAGGAAATGGCCTAAAAAATAACTTTAGGAGAATGATTGAGACCCTTGAAGAGGAAATGAAAAATTCCCTCAAAGAAATGGAGGAAAAGACAAACGAAAAATTGGAAGAAATCAACAAATCCCTTAAAGAAGACTAAGTTTAAGCAATCAAACAGATGAAAGAAACTATTTCAAGACTAGAAAACCAAAATAAAGACAATAAATAAAAAACAAACCAAGGGAATTATAGAAACAGAAATCACGAGAAAACAATCAGGAACCACAAATTCAAGCAAAAACAGCAGAATACAGAGATGGAAGACAGAATCTCAAGCGCTGAACAAACAATAGAGGAAATAGAGTCATCAGTCAAAGAAAACATTAAATCTAACAAAAACCAAACACAAAATATCCAGGAAATATGGGACACCATTAAAAGACTAAACCTAAGAATAATAGGGATAGAAGAAGGAAAATAAGTTCAATTCTTTTGCCCAGCTATCTTGCTTGCTTCCAATTTCCAGGAGGATCTATTTATGTTTTTCTTTGGGTTCATCTTGCTATTTGGCTTCTCTAGGCTTGTGAGCTATAAGCTTAATGACCTTTGTTTATGGCTAGGGTCCACTAATGAGTGAGTACATACCATAATCATCTTTTTGGGTTTGGGTTATCTCACTGAGTATAGTGTTTTCTATTTCCATCCATTTGCATACAAAATTCAAGATGTCATTGTTTTTTACCACTGAGTAGTATTCTAATGTGTATATATTCCACACCTTCTTTATCCATTCTTCCATTGAGGGGCACCTAGGTAGTTTCCAGGTTCTGGCTATTACAAATAATGCTGATATGAACATAGCTGCACAAATGCTTTTGTAGTATGATTGGGCATCTCTTGGGTATATTTCCAAGAATGGTATTGCTGGATCATGAGGTGACGGGACTTGGGATAGGGGTGAAGGTAGGGGTGGGGTGGGCGAAAGGAAAAGGGGGAGAGAGAAGGGAGAAGGGAAGGACTGGGGAGAGCTTGGGGGAGTGGGAGGGTGGAGATGGAGGAAGGGTGGATATTGGAGAACGGAATAAGATATCTACATTAAGGGAGTCATTTTAGGATTGGAAAGAGACTTTACTTTAGAGGGGATCCCAGGTATCCACAGGGATGTCCCCAGCTAGGTACTTGGGCAGCAGAGGAGAGGGTGCCTGAATTAGCCTTGTCCCATAGTCACATTGATGAATATGTTGATCATCACCATAGAAATTTCATCCGATGGATGGAGATAGAGACAGAGACCCACATTCACATCAGAGCAATGGACTAAGCTCCCAAGGTCCAGCCAAAGAGCTGAAGGTGGGAGAAGATGAGCAAGGAAGTCAGGACCACAAGGGGCTGGTCCACCAACTGAGACAGTATGCCTGATCTAATGGGAGCTCACCAAATCCAGCTGGATCGGGACTGAATGAGCATATGATCAAACCGGAATCTCTGAATGTGGCTGTCAATGGGGGCTGACTGAGAAGCCAATGATAATGGCACTGGGACCTATCTCTTCTGCATGTATTAGCTTTTTGGGAACCTAGTCTATATGGATGCATACCTTCCTAGGCCAGGATGGAGCAGGGAGGGCCTTGGGCTTCCCAAAGGGCAGGGTACCCTGCCCCCTCTTAAGGAAGCAGTGGGAGGGAGGAGGGGTAGTCGGGGAGCGGGAGGGGACTGGGAGAAGGGGAGGAAGTGTAAATTTTTGAATGAAAAATAAAAGAATATATATTAAAAAAAATAAGTCCAACGCAAGATCATAGATAATATATTCAACAAAATCATAGAAGAAAACTTTCCCAACCTAAAGAAAGATATGTATATGAAGATACAAGAAGCTTACAAAACACCAAATAGACTGGATCAAGAAAAAAGTTACCTCACTACATGATAATCAAAACATTAAACATAGCGAATAGAGAAAAAAATATTAAGAACTGCAAAGGAAAAAGGTCAAGTAACATATAAAGGCAGACCTCCCAGAATTACACCTGACTTCTCAACAGAAACAATGAAAGCCAGAAGGTACTGGTCAAACATTATGCAGATATTAAGCAACCACAGATGCCATATACCAAACAATAGACAGACGCCATAGAGAGACAAAACAAGATATTCTATGAGAGAACCATATTTAACCAATACAAACCCAGCCCTTCACAATAAGGAAAACTCCACCCAAGGAAGTTGGCTATATCCACAAAACACAGACAATAGATGATCTCACAGCTTCAAATACCAAAGAAGGGGAAAAAACACACACAATAATACCACCACCAACAAAAACTAAAATTACAGGAGCAAGTAATCACTGGTCATTAATATCCCTTAAATAGACCTAACTCACCTTTAAAAAGACACAGGCTAACGGGCTGGCTATGAATACAGAACCCATCTTTCTCTTGCATACAAAAAACACACCTCAACCTCAAAGACAGACATTGCCTCAGAGTAAAGGATTGAGAAAAAATTTTCCAATTAAATGGACCTAAGAAACAAGATGGTGTAGCTATCCTAATATCGAACAAAATAGACTTCAAATTAAAATCAATCAAAAGATACAAGAAAGGACAATTCATATTAGTCACAAGAAAAAATTCATCAAAAGGAAATCTCAATACTAAACATCTATGCCCCAAATACAAGGGCACCCTCATATTTAAAAGAAATACGAATAAAGCTTAAATCACACATTAAACTACTCACACTAATAGTGGGAGACACCCCACTCTCACCACTGGACAGGTCTGTCAGAAAATTAAAAGAGAACTAACAGATGTTATGACTCATATGGACTTAACAGACATCTATAAAACATTACATCCAAACATAAAAGAATATACCTTTTTCTCAGTACCTCATGGAACCTTCTCAAAAACTGACCACATACTGGGGACAAAAGCACCCCTCAAAAGATACAAAAAATGGAATAACCCCATGTATCTTATCAGATCAACATGACTTAAAATTAGAATTCAACAGTAACACTAATTTCAGAAAGTCCACAATCAAATGGAAATTAAATAATGCTCACCTGAATCATCAATGGATTAAGGAAAAAATAAAGGAAGAAAGTAAAGACTTCCTAAAATTCAATGAAAATGACCACACAACATACCCAAATTTATGGGAAACAATGAAAGCAGTGTTAAGGGCACAGTTCATAGCACTAAATGCCTACATAAAGAAACTGGAAAAATCCCATAATACAGAGTTAACAGAACATCTGAAAACTCTAGAACAAAAAGAAGCAAATTCACCCAGGAGGAACACAGCAAAAGCAATCAAATCGAGAGCTGAAATCAACAAAATAGAAACAAAGAAAACAATACAAAGAATCAATGAAAGAAAGAGTTGGTTGTTCGAGAAAATCAACAAAATAGACAAACCTTTATCTAAACTAACCAAAAGGCAGAGAGAGAATATCCAAATTAACAAAATCAGAAATACAAAGGGGAACATAACAACAAACATGGGGGAAATTCAGAGAATTATTAGGTCATGTTTTGAAAACTTGTACTTCACAAAATTGGAAATCTTAAAGGAAATGGACAACTTTCTGGATAAACATCAGTTACTAAAATTAAATCAAGACCACATAAGCAAATTACATAGATATATAACTGCCAAGGAAATAGTAACAGTCATCAAAAGTCTCCCCAAACAAAAAAAGTCCAGGATCAGATGGTTTCAGCGCAGAATTCTACAAGATTTTCAAAGAACTAATATCAATACTCCTCAAATCATTCCACACAATAGAAACAGAAGAAACATAGCCAAACTCTTTTTATGAGGCTGCAATAACCCTGATACCCAAACCACACAAAGACATTACTAAGAAAGAGAATTACAGACCAATCTCACTCATGAACATTGATGCAAACATACTCAATAAAACACTGGCAAACCGAATCCAAGAAAACATCATAAAAATCATCTACCTCATCACGGCAGTTTCATCCCAGAGATTCAGGGATGGTTCAACATATAAAATTTGTCAATGTAATCTACCATATAAACAAACTGAAAAAAAAACCACACATGATCATCTTATTAGATGCTAAAAAAGCCTTTAACAAAATACAGCACTCCTTAATGTAGGAGGTCCTTCCGTATTTCTGTTGCTTTCATTGGTTGAATAAAGAAACTGCCTTGGCCTTGTGATAGGGCAGCCCTTAGGTGGGTGGAGGAGACAGAACAGAATTCTGGGATAGAGAAGGCAGAGTCAGGGAGAGCCGCCTGCCATGAAGCTGCCAGGTCAGACACACTGAATCTTTCCTGGTAAGCCACGACTTGTGGTGACACACAGATTATTAGAAATGGGTTAAACGAATATGTGAGAGTTAGCCAATAAGAGGCTAGAACTAATGGGCCAGGCAGTAGATCAATGAATAAAGTTTCTGTGTAATTATTTCGGGACGAAAAGCAGGCCAGTGGCCAGGAGCTAGGCGCCGGGAATGCAGCCCTCTCCTCCTTACTACACTCCTTCATGATAAAGGTCTTGGAGAGAGCAGGGATACAAGGAAGATACCTAAACATAATAAAGGCAATATACAGCAAGCCAACAGCCAACATCAAACTAAATGGAGAGAAACTCAAAGCAATTCCATCTGAAATCAGGAACAAGGCAAGGTTGTCCTCTCTCTCCATATCTATTCAATATAGTTCTTGAGGTTCTAGCTAGAGCAATAAGACAACAAAAGGAGGTCAAGGGGATACAAATCAGAAAAGAAGTCAAACTCTCACTATTTGCTGATGATATGATAGTTTATATAAGCGACCCCAAAAACTCTATCAAGGAAATTCTAAAACTCATAAACACATTCAGTAATGTAGCAGTACAAGATTAACTCAAAAAAATCAATGGCCCTACTTTACACAGATGACAAATTGGCTGAGAAAGAAATCAGAGAAATATCACCCTTCACAATAGCCACAAATAGCATAGAATACCTCAGAGTAACTCTAGCCAAACAAGTGGAAGACCTGAAATTGAAGAAGACACCATGCTCTTGGGTAGGTAGAATTAACATAGTAAAAATGAATCTACGGATTCAATGCAATGCCCATCAAAATTCCAGCAAAATTCTTTGCAGACCTTGAAAGAACAATATTCAACTTCATATGGAAAAGCAAAATCCAGGATAACCAAAACAATCCTGTACAATAAAGGAACTTCTGGAGACATCACAATCCATGACTTCAAACCCTATAGAGCTACAGTACTAAAAATAGTCTGGTATTGGCATAAAAACAGGCAAGAGGACCAATAGAACCAAATCAAAGACCCAGATATCAATCCACAAACCTACGAACACCTGATTTTTGACAAAAAACCAAAATGTATAAAATGGAAAAAAGAAAGCATATTCAACAAATGGTGCTGGCATAACTGGATATCAACATGTAGAAGAATGAAAATAGATCCATATCTATCACCATGAACAAAACTCAAATCCAAATGGATCAAAGACCTCAACATAAAACCAACCACACTGAACCTCATAGAACAGAAAGTGGAAAGTACACTTGAACTTATTGGCACAGAAGACCACTTCCTAAATATAATCACAGTAGCACAGTCACTGAGAGAAACAATTTATAAATGGGACTTCCTGAAACTGAGAAACTTCTGTAAAGCAAAGGACATGGTCAACAAGACAAAACGGCAGCCTACAGAATGGGAAAAGATCTTTACCAACTGCACATCAGACAGAGGGCTGATCTCCAAAACGTACCAAGAACTCAAGAAATTGGGCATCAAAAGAATAAACAATCTAATAAAAAAAATGGGGTACAGACCTAAACATAGAACTCTCAACAGAGGAATCTAAAATGGATGAAAAACACACTTAAGGAAATACTCAACATCCTTAACCATCAAAAAAATGCAAGTAAAAACAACTCTGAGATTATGTTTTACACCTGTAAGAATGGCTGAGATCAAAAACACTGATGACAACTTATGCTGGAGAGGTTCTGGGGTAAAGGGAACACTTCTGCATTGCTGGTAGGAGTACAAACTGGTACAGCCCCTTTAGAATATCAGTATGGTGATTTCTCAGAAAATTAGGAAACAACCTTCCTCAAGACCCAGCAATAGCACTTTTGGGTATATACCCAAAGGATGCTCAATCGTGCCACAAGGACATGTGCTCAACTATGTTCATAGCAGCATTGTTTGTCATAGCCAGAACCTGGAAACAACCTAAATGTTCCTCAACTGAAGAATGGATAAGGAAATTGTGGTACATTTACACAATGGAGTACTACACAGCAGAAAAACACAACATTTGAAATTTGTGTGCAAATGGATAGATTTAGAAAACATTATATTGAGTGAGGTAACTCAGATCTAGAAAGACAAATATCATATGTACCTACTCATAAGTGGCTTTTAAACATAAAGCAAAGAAAAACCAGCCTACAATTCACAATCCCAGAGAACCTAGACAAGAATAAGGACCCTAAGAGGGACATACATGAATCTAATCTATATGGGAATTAGAAAAAGAAAAGATTTCCTGAGTAAACTGGAAGATGGGGATCATGGGAGAGGGTAGAAGGGGAGAGCAGAGGGAGGGAGGGGAGCAGAGAAAAATACATAGTTCAATAAAACAAAATTTAGAAAAAAGACACTCAAAAAAAAAAGAAAGAAAGGAAAAAGAAATAATTGCTGGAAACTTCTCAAGTCTGAGAGAGGAAGCAGACATCCAAACCCAAGAAGTCCAAAGGACTCTGCCAGGACTGAATGGGCAAAGGCCCATGTCAAATACCTTGTCATCACATAGAGTCTAAGAGAGATGCCAGAAACATCAGGGGAAAGTGGCCATCATGCACATCCAGGGCACTGTCAGCAAAGCCTCTCAACAGAAATAGCAACGGGCCGGAAACACGGATCCCTGGGTAAGAACATAAACTGCTACTGCAGAGGACTGACGTTCAGTATCCAGAACCCATTCCAGGTGCTTACGCCCACTGTAGCTCCAGTTCCAAGGGATCCAGTGCCCTCTCTGGCCTCCTTGGGCATGGCACACACATGGTGCACAGACTTGTATATAAACGAAACACCCATACAACATGAAAAGCAGTAAAATTTTTTAAAATAAAATAAACATAAAAAAGAAGTTGAAATAAAGATCTTAGGGGAAAAAAGATGGTACCCCATTCTCTATCCTTACTAAGATAAGACAAAGCAGCAATGTACGCGAATTCTCATTGGTCTTATTAATAAAAATCAGAAGTCAGATATTAGGGGGTGAAAGCTAAAAGATCAGAGAAGCAGAGCAGGCAGCCACTAGCTCTTACCTCTACAAAATCCTCAGACTGAATAGGGTATCCTGGCTCTACAAGTCCTCAGACTGAATGCCGTATCTCAAAACCTCAGACTGAATCCTGAGCTCCTGTCTCCTTCTGCCTTATATTCCTGTCTCCCTAGTGCTGGAATTAAAGGTATGAGCCACCACCACTTGGCTCGCATTCTTTTCTAGACTGATTCAATCTCACATAGTCCAGGGTGTCCTTGAACTCACAGAGATCTGGCTGCCTCTGTCTCCCAACAGCTGGGATTAAAGGTGTGTGCCACCACTGCCTGCCCTCTATGACTAACAAGTGTGGCTAGCTCCATACTCTGATATTCAGGCAAGCTTTATTTGTTAGATCACAAACAAAATATCACCACATAGCCACAGGCAACTTAACCAAGATCAAAGCCCAAGTTTCACCCAGAATTCAGTGTTCAGTCCTTTGTCAGAAAACTGTGGACCAAACTAAGAAGGCCAAAGTCAGAGGCCAAAGTTATAGTCCCTGCCTGTCTTCACAGCTCTAGTCAGGCTCATGAAAGGACAAGCAAGGCATAACCCATCTTCAAAAGGAAACTTATGTACCTGGGCTTTGTCTCCAGCTTCTAAGGCATCAATGGGACAAAACTACCCAATGCCTCATGAACGCTAAGGATCCACAATCAGGAATTATGAGGCTCACTCTCTGTGGGCCAAGGCCTGTGATCCTGGTGTTTCCCACTAGCTCAGACCAAGTGCCCAATAATGTAGCTCAACAAATGCAGATAAATACCATTAAGAGGTACTGCAGAGGGAAGAATTTGGTTAAAGGAAACGTTCTCCCTGGGGAAGGTACTTAGAAATACTTAGTTCTCTTTTGCTGAGTGCCTTTGCTGAGTCTTTGACTATGCCACAGGCACAGGGCTCCCTACTATATATAGTCTTTCTTTTTCATGCAAGATAACAATGCTGGATTTTTTTATTGTTGTTCTTTTTCTTTCACAGAGCAGGAAACAGAATCAAAGGATTTCATCCTCTTTTCCCAAAGCCACTACACACCAGTGATACGTGTATACAGACCTGAATACATATATCTACCTGAATCATTTCAAAGCTATTCTCCCAAATGCTTGACCAAGCTGTAGCATCTTCAATGCTTGCCTACTTTATCAACCAGCTGCAATGGTTGTCCATATTGCCTGTTGCCTGAGAATGGCTTGATACAGCCTTAGGGCAATTTATAGATATCCTAGTTAGGGTTTCTTTTCTTTCTTTTTTAGAATTTATTTAACTTTATTTTGTGTGCATTGGTGTGAAAGTGTTAGACACCCTGGAACTGGAATTACAGACAGTTGTGAGCTGCCATGTGGCTGCTGGGAATTGAACCCAGATTCTCTGGAAGAGCAGCCAGTGCTCTTAACCGCTGAGCCGTCTCTCCAGCCTCTTAGTTTTAGGGTTTCTGTTCTGTGATAAAACACCATGACCAAAAGCAACATGAGGAAGAAAGGGCTTATTTCACTTATAACTCTCAGGTCACACTCTATCACTGAAGGACGTCTAGGGGAGGGGATCTCCACAGTTCACTCAGCCTGCTCACAACCCAGGATCCCCTGCTCAGGGTAATAACATCCCCAATATGCTGGGCCCTCCTACATTAATCATCACTTTTTAAAAAATCCCACAGACTTGCCTACAGGTCAATGTGATGGAGGCATTTTCTCAATTGGGATTTCTTTTTCCAGATTAACTCTAGCTGTGTCAAGTTGACAAAAAAAAAAAAAAACAACCAGGACAACAGATGAAGGACTAAGCCCAACAAGGATGAGATGACTCACTTCTGGCCTTGTAGCATTTTGAACACTGCAAATGGAGACACAGCTACTGACCTCTCTATTCCATTACTTAAGCACAGTTGTTACTGACTGCAGCAGAAACGACATCACTGAGAACAAATCACCAACTGAAAAACTCTGCTCTTCTCAATTAACATTGGTGGCACTATCAAGTGTCATTCACTATGAAAAAGAAAGCTCAAACAAGCCCTGTTATTGAGGAGACTGAAGCAAGAAACATAATTTGTAAGTCACTCTCTAAAGACCCTAACTGATTAATCAAAAGAAATTCTATGTACATTTCTAATTCTCCCATAAGGGGATGGGGCTACAAAGCAGAAAGAAAAGGAGATAAAAGAAACAAGTATGTACATACATGGGAAAGAGTTAAGGTGCCTGTGTTTCTGGGGTGAGGGTGAACTGAAGACAGCAATAGCTCCAGGTACCAAGAGAACTATAAACAGTGTGTGTAGTTGTGGTAGGGGGACCTTTGCTTCTGAATAGATTCTTAAAAGGTCAAGCCCTGCCATTCTTATCCTTGGATCGCACTGATCTAGCAGAATGATGTGCAGCCATCATGCTGAGGGCTTCTTCTAGAGATGTCACACAGCTCCCACAGACTCCAGCACACACACAAGACATCTCACCACACACAAACGGACTTTCATTTGCTTAGCATCCAATGCTTCCCCCTAAGAACCTTCTTGATACCAAGTCCTGTTTACTATATCCCTGTGTCATCCCACAGAGCAGGGACAGGCCCATAACATGGTGAGGACTGTGGAAATGTGGGCTGACTCTGGAGCTCTCTCTGTTCAGTGTCCTCTCCACTCATAAACAGATCTGCTGGAGATAATCATAGAAAGGAAAGCTACTACAAGTTGAGCACCTCTGCCCCAAGCTGCCCTCAGATAAAATAACAATAAAAATAACAAAAAACACTTCAAGTACCAGTATGCTGAAAGTCTGATGGTTCAATTGCATAAGCTATCTAATGTACAAAATTGTTTAAAATACTATTTAAAATCACCTTCAGGTATAAGCCACATATGATATGGAAGCATTTCATATTCACACTTAGATTCTACCCCTGAGATACTTCAAAATGTGTACTAAAATTTCCCCCAATTTTAAATCCTTAAAATTCCCAGCAATTCAGTGTGCTTCTGTATGTGTTCTGGACATTTTTATCCTCACTAGTATTGTTTGGAAGAAGGTAACTGCATTGCCCTAAATACAATAGAAGAAAAAGGATATTGACCCCCCCAAAACTTAAGACTAAGACTGTCTTCAGGAATCTGAAAAGCTTCCATGTTAAGAGAGAAAGCAGAATGAGAACCAGAGGATTGATGTTCCAGCAGAATTTTTTTTGGTTGGACACAGCACCTTAAACAGAAGGGTTCCTAGAGCAATGTTCTCCAGGTGTTGGAAAGTTCCTATTGCACAGGAGGTTTTTAGCAAGAGGCTGCAGGATCATAGCTTTCAGGGCTCTCAGTGAGTCCTGCATGGCTGATCTTCCTAATAAAGAAGGCAGAGAGGGCACCGTTCAGTGTTCTACTCCCTGCTCAGGAAGTTGCAATGTGAGCTTCTGAGAAAGCAGTTTTATGATGAAGTAGAAACAAATGCCCCCTTCTCAGCATTAGAAAAAGCATTCAGCCTTTCCACTTGAGAAGCCTCCTACCCCATAACACGCCGGAAATGTAGTCAAAGGTGCTAAATACCGGAACTCTATACATTCACACTGACTTCCGTGCTTAAGTAGCACTTTTGTGCTGGATGAAAAGCTCCACCCCAGAACCACAGTCACCAAGCACAGTGGATACCCATGAGCACTTCCTCCAGCAGGATTTGCGGCTTCCACTAGGACGAAGTTACAATGATTTTTTTTAATTTTTGAGATTATAATTTAATTACAATGATTCTCTCTTCCCTTTCACCCCTTCAAACCCTCCCACATATCCGTCCACACTCTGAAAATTATTTTCTTGAAAGTCCCAAGAAGCCAACAGTACAACCACCTTGCTTTGCCCTTGTCACTCACTAAACATCTCTGTAGTCCCTGAGCTGTTCAACAGTTAACTGTATTAACACAACCACACTTTTTCATTTTGAACTCTCACACTCCAGAATGTTCTCACCAAGACACGTGAATAAAAGTCTTCTAGAAGGCAAAAAATTCCAAAGCAACTTCCTGTTTCTAGTGTAGACTAGGTACTCAGTGTATGTTCGATGAATAGCTATGCCTGTGGATGGAGTCTGGATAGGCTAAGACATCATGCAGGCAGAGGAAGACTAAAAGACGGTCAGCAGTGTGTAGTTTTGTTCTGCAAGCAGTGGCAGGAGGCTGTGGAAGGGTTTATGAAGAGAAGCAAGCAGGCATAACATTTAGGACCTGCAAAATAAAGCCAGTCTAAGCTCTGCACCAATCAAGCAATAGTGAAGAAGTGTCTGGGTAGGGCCAATAAGTCAGCACAGATACTATTCATGCTGATCTCAGACCAGAAAACAGGTATGTGTCCCAACTCACTTCATGTACCATGTGCGAGTTCAAAGACGAGTCCTTAGAAGTAAGTAAGAACATTTCATGTCACAGAAGGTAGAAAGGATGGGCTTATAACCTCCCTGACCAATTCCCTACCATCTCAAAACATGCCAGAGAGAGATACACATTCCTCATCCGCCCAGAGCTATATAGAATACTCTATGATCAAAGCCCATGTTGACAGAATCTCTGGCTAAGCCTTGGCAGGCAAGAGAGGAAGACTGTGTCTGGGCATACCGTGTTTGCACTGGACTGTCACAAGCATGAAAGCATGAGCATGGTTTGTATTGTAAAGAGTATGCCAACTGAAGACAAGGGTGAGAATAGCAAACAACTGGTATTCATAAGTATATTTGTCTTCCCCTTTGCTTCCACAGGCCAACATTCCCCATTATCTCTGCTGGCAGACGCAAGCAACATTCCAATTAGAGAGTCAAACCACAGCTTAACAATAGAAAAACAATACTTTTGAGACACAGAAATGGAAAGTGTTTCACAATGAACACATCTAATCGCCCAACAACTCCATCAGGTGGGTACTCTAATTTCTAACCCATACATAAAGAAGTTTAGGTGCATTGTAAGTTGAGATGCATTACACTGTTGTTTAGGGTAGAGTTAGAAAACACAAGTTATCCTGGCTATCCCAAGACTAGAACTCTCCTCCTGGGGGTAGGGCAGGGGATGGTTGCTTGTCTGAGCCAGGCATGATGGCACATTCCTGAAATCACAGCAAAAGCTGGAGGATTTTAGTTTAAGGCCAGCCTGGGCTACAGAATGGGATCCTGTACCTTGTCTCAGAACAACCAACCAACCAACCCCATCTAGATACAACTGTGCTCCTCCTCGAATCAGAAAGATGCTACAAATCACACTATCCCATTACGTAATCAGCTGCACATCAGCAAGGTACCTGGTAACCATAGTGACTAAGCAGGGGTAGGAAATCAGAACATTAAATAATCACTACTTTTCTTTTTTTAGCTCTACATTTTTTTTAGAGCACTACATCCTATCACAGATAATATGGGGCCTAGACGTAAGCAAAAAAGAAGGACAAAAAATACAAATTATATTTTTGAAAAATGTATATTTTATGTGGTTAAGATATCATAGCAAATTGCCACACTTTGGGTTTTCTGGGCCGGTGCTCTGAAAGCACCTACAGAGGACTGACAGATGGACAGATGCACACAAACAAGCAAACTAAACTGATCCTCATGGCAGACAGCCAAAGACCTTATTTTCTTTTGGGACTTTGTGTACAAAGCATGTCAGGCTGTTTCTACAACCTGTTTTGCCATAGATGACAGCCCAATAAAATAAAAAACTAATGATTAATTTTTGCTCCCTAGAAGCCTCTGAATAAGAAAAAGATATTTCCTGAATAAAGCTGTGCGTAGAGGGAGTTGACTTTTCCCAAACTCTCTAAAGCAATTTTAATACTTTCTGCTATGGGCTAGTCTTGGAGCCAGTACAAGCGCAAGGCACTAAAGAGGTCAGATCCTGAGTTGAAATGTTTACATAGGGTCTTGGGGTTAAAACTCTCCACGAAGATGTCTATTTCTAACTTTGCTCCAACACACCTGGAGTCTGAACAGAGACTGAGGTCTTCCAGGTCTAAGTATCTGGAACTGGCAATCCTATGAGGTTAATGGTTATACTCCAGGTTCTTTGCCAAACACTAAAGATATACAAACCATTAGGGAAGAAAGGCAAACAAATTAGGACCTCAAAGAGAAATAGCAATTGATCAAACCAAGCAAGAGTCTCTACAGCTGTAAGAATTGCAGAGCACAAATCCCAGGAAAGGGGTTTCCTAGTGACCTGGCAATTCAAATGGCAGTGGATGCCAGACAACTTCCAGTCCACTCACAGCACAAATAAACAGCAATCTGGAATTCACAGCCCTCCAAGGAGTCTCCATGGTAAATCCCATCTCTCAGTTGGTACCCGGAGGAACCAAGGTGAACTGGCAATAGGCTTGAGAGGGAGCAAAGCTCAGCTTCAGACACTTCAGTCCCTAACTTGATTAAGCTAATATGACACAGAAGCAAAAATAAAGACTCTCCAGAGAAAGACTGTACCAGCTAGACCTCAAAAGCTTGCCACAATTTTCCACATACAGTGTCTGGTATTCAATCAAAACTAACAATGTGTGGTGATGTTTTGTTTGTGCTATGACAAATAAAGCTTGCCTAAGGATCAGAGGGCAGAGCTAGCCACTAGTTAGCCATAGAGGCCAGGTGCTGTGGCGCACATCTTTAAATCCCAGCACTCAGGGGGCAAAGGGAGATGGATCTCTGTAAGGTCAAGGCCATCCTAGGCTATACTAGACTGATTCAGTCTCAAAGAGAAACGGGGCAAGGCGGTGGTGGCTCACACCTTTAATCCCAGTACATGAGAGCCACACACCTTTAATCCCAGCACTAGGGAGGTGGAGACAGGAAGGCATATGGCTGGGTGGAGAGAGAAATATTAGGTGGGAGGAGACAGGAGCTCAGCATTCAGTCAGAGCATTCATCCTGAGGATTCCTAGAGACAGGATCGCCCATTTAGTCTGAGGATTTGGTAGAAGTAAGAACTAGTGGCTGGCTGCCCTGTTTCTCTGCTCTTTCAGCATTAACCTCTATATCTGACTCAGGGTTTTTATTATCAAGACCAATTCAATTCCTGCTATAGCAATCAATGTACATGTTAAAACAAGATGGGGCCAAAAAGCAAAAACAATAAAAGAAGTGCATAGACATGCTATCCAAGTGTTTCTTAACAGGTGTACACATTGCAAACCAATGATAGTAGAGCAAGAGAGACAGCTCATCAGTTAAGAGCACTGGCTGTCCTCTTCCAGAGGACCTGGGTTCAATCCCTAGCACCCACATGCAGCTTTCAACAGTCTCTATCTAACTCCAGTTCCAGGGAATCTGAAGATTTCTTCAGACATCCATGTGCACAACACATACATGCAAGCAAAGTATATGTACACATAAAATAAAGTTCTTTTAAAAGTAAATATTTTAAATGACTGAAAAAAACACAGAAAAAATAGCACTAAACACGAATCGGGGCAGCTGAAATGTAAAATATTGACAATACCAAGTTCTGATAAGAACAACTTTTGCTCTTTTATCCTCTTCCTTTGGTTAAAAAGAGAATGGCAGCTATACAGGTTCCTGTTGTGTTGCTTTCTACACTCCTCTGAACTTCTGTAACATTTCAGATAAGAGTTTTAAAAAGAACTGACTGAAAGTTGAGTCTGAAGAAGATATCAGCAAAAGCTAGATCATTTTTGGCTTTCAGAGTCATATTCCAAAGGTACCCTTTCTTTATTTTGCAGATAGTAAGAAACCATTTAAAACCAGGTATACTGGTACGAAGCTGAAAGTCCAGCAGCACACTGGAGGCAAAGGCAAGAGGATTCTGAGTTCAAGGCCTGGACTATATGATGAGCTCTAAGTCAGCCTGGGCAAAAAAGAAAGAAAGAAAGAAAGAAAGAAAGAAAGAAAGAAAGAAAG